>JADRCO010000343.1:0-36788 GCA_021464525.1 Rhizophagus sp. LPA8_4_AMF | reverse complement strand
AAAAAAGAAGTATAGTGTGAAGGCCTTAGAATGCGATTTGGTTTTTATCCTGGTATAGAAAAATTTTCACCATTGGAAGCGCTTAAAATCCTTCTGAAAACAATTGTGAGATATAGAAGAAAAAAGTATGCAATATAAGCTTGCAGGCTCACTCCAGTCACTTTTGCATACATAGAGTCCATAATGCTTTTAGACCTCACAGAGGGTAAGAAATATGTCAAAAAAATTACACCATCTAGAATCACTCAAAACAAACCACAAAGGCTATAAATGGTATATATTTATGGTATCAACACAACAACTGGATACCAAGAAAAGTATAGCAGGAAATGGTTTCAATAGAGATTAGAGGTTGTGTAGTACTACTTGACCCTACACCCTACATTGGTCGTCCTTGATGTTTGCCGGACGCTCTGAGGGTAAGCAACATACTGAAATCAAAAATCTGTCCCAGAACCCCTATTTTTGCCCTACTCTAATAAGAAGGAAAGGGAAGTTAAATTAAATATAATATAATATATGTCACTGCCCTTAATAATTGTTATTATTTTTTATATTTATTTATAAAACAATTATTGATCATAAAGTTGCATAATAATTTGAAGGACAAAGAAAAGAAATTTAAGACCTCTTCGACCATCAAGTCTTTCCAATCTGAATTGAAATACAGTAAACGGGCTTTGTATGTAAAAATTAAGACCTTAAAAAAGGCACTTAAAAAGCTTATGCAGGATAACTAAGTGCTTAGCTTCAACCGTTTCCTTGGTTCCTTCTGGACTTGTAGAGGTCAGCATGGGCTAGTTATATTCTGATATAGATTTATGCTTTTTTCATTTGTTTTTTTTCAGTTTTAGTTTTTTTTTACTTTGGTAGTTTCTTTATTTGTTCTTTAGATAGAATTTTTTCTTTTTCTTTTTCGTTTCTTTTGTAACCTAGCTTGTCTTTAGCATTCTTTTGACTACAAGGCCTTGATAGGCTAAGAGAACCCTGGTTTACCCTATAATAGGTAAATAGAAGCAAAACAGTGCACACGTGAAGTCTCTTTTGAGATGACGAGTGGTTTATTGGGTGTTTCTTAGTGTAGCTGAGTAGAGAGCTTTTCAAGATCTGTAATTAACTCATTTTTAGCTAGTTAAATTCAATAAATGCGTTGCTTTATTAAAAAAAAAATTATTGATCATAAAATTTTAACCAGTAATTAGATTCTAATGAAATTTATACCATTTAATTTCTTTTATTAAGTTAAAATGGTAGTAAAATCAGTTTTCTAGATTTAATATTAACAAAGATTTATATATTTAAAAATTATATTTATTAAAGTTAAATTTTAAATTATTTAATTAAAATAAAACAATAACAGTAAAAAAAATTTTGTAAGAACAACTAACAAAGTTTTAATTTGTCAAAAATATTATTATGACTTCATAAAAATCAATATACTTTACTAAAACTTAAAATTATGAATTTATATTAAATTATATTAAATTTAAATATTTAAATTGGATTTTAAGTCAAATTTAAACTAATTTGCTAAAACTAAAATGTAACCTATATATTTATTTTTTAGGAATCTATTACTCTTGTAACTAGAAGCATTTATGCATAATTTAATTTATTTTTTTTCTGCAGCACATGATATAATTTATTAGAGTTAAAGTTATAATTATAAATACATGTAATTACAAGTTATCTAATATAATTAATTATACCACCATCTGTCATCCTCATGGACCTTATATGTGTACTGTCAGTAAATGTTATCTCTGTATGGGTAAGAGTGTGTAACAGCATTCTATCTTAGAGAAACCCAAGAATTATGCATAATTTAATACAGAATAATAACATTTATTTAATATAATGAATTTTCATTTAAACATGATTTTTTATATTTAATCTTTTTTTTTGACATTTATTGTTAAGCTCATTTTGAAGACATTTTTTAATAATAAAAAAATGCAAATAAAATAAAAAGATATGTTTTTATTCTTTTATAAAATAATGAATTTCTTAAAAATTTTTAAAAAAATTAATTGTTGTCATCTAGCTCTATTAGTTGCTCTTGTAAACTAGTTTTTCTTTAACTATTTTTTGAATCTAAAAGAGAAGTATCAAACTCAAATAAAGATGAAAAATAGTGATATTTAAAAAAAGACAGTTCAATTAGATATCTAAAATAAGGTAATTATAAAAAAATAATATTCTATAATCAAAAGTTAAAAAGCAAGTGAAAAGCTAAAAAAATGTCTTTTTATAGATAGCAGAAATGATTCTTACATTACACATTAATAATAAACCAAATGGTCTGTACTTTTGTCAACTCACTGAATCAGGAAACTAATGCACAGTATATTTTTTACGGTATTTTATCAGATGAAAGTTTTTTATTTTTAAAATGAAATAATTAAATTAACTTTAAATACTTTTATTTTATTATACAAATTATATAATATCATTAAAAACTGTTTTCTACAAAAGTTTTTAACCTTTAAAGCAGGGTAACTTTGAGCACATGCGGGAAAGTTCAAGAATAAATTACTTGTTCCCCGTGATACATTCTGAATCAATAGTGTTCGTTACAATGAAACTCAACTTATGGAGCATGTCAAATAAGTATTCAACATATTTATGAAAAAGAAATCTGGAATTACCATTTTTATTATTTTGGCATAAAGTATTTCATACTCAAGTATATAAAGTACTGTATATAATAAAAATATTAAAATAATCACTGGACTTGAATTGGATTGCTAAAAATATTTTAAAAAAACATTAATATAGAAAAAACTTTATTTTTGATATTTTAATAAAATTTTAAAGATATTTTGCGTTATCATATCATATAATAAGGTTGGTTCCTTCATTGCTTGTGCTAGAAATAATGCATACGCATATTCTTTTTGTGTAATTTGTTCAAAAACATTAGGCGGATAACCATTCCGAATAAGATATAATGTCATAATTGAACGACCAACACGCCCATTACCATCAATAAACGGATGAATATGAAGAAAAGCTGAAAGTATACGACATGCAATTAAGAGAGTGTGAAAACTGGTGTTTTTAATACATTCATTACGAAATTGTATAAATCTTTCCATTAATGCAGGTACTTCTATTGAAAACTGCAAAAATTAAATTTATATTATTAAATTCTTTAACCATTAAAAAAAAATTATAACTTACTGGATAAACAGTTAAATGAAAACCGCCTGCCCTTACGTCTACCATTCGAAACTCTCCTGCATGTTGAATTTTATTTTCCTCTAATTTATATTTATCTTTTAATGTATCTTTCAAAATAATGTAATGAATTCTCTTAATATCATTAAGACTTATTTCATGTCGCAATTTAAATAAAGTATTATAAAGTAAGTAAGTGACAAGTAAATGATTCCGAATTTCAATAACATCATTTTCTGATTTACTAGAAAGAGAACATGGTGCTGGTAATGATATTTCGTTATTTTTTAGCAAATCATCCAAGTTATAATCTTTATTTAATAAATCCCAAATTTTTTGTGTTTCTACCACATCTAATTCATTTCCTTCTATAGCGCAGCTTTGCTGCGTAAAGCTCACAGTCATATGTTGTAAAAGATCTACAGCTGATAATCGCGTGGATCTTTTAAGAGTATCAATTTCTTTTAAAAAATTAATGTGTTTTGCTTGAAATTCTGAAATAAAAACCAATTAGTATTTTAAGATGAAAAAATATAAAATATAAAAATATACCATAATCTTTTGCGTGCCATTCAAATGGATGAAAATAGTTTTCCCAAATCCTTCCAGACTTGAAAAGTTTAATTTGTTCTTGTGATCCCTTATCGAGTTTCAAAATAGGCGAGTAGATCTGTGAACAAAATAGGTTAGAAAATTAATCTTGGCACATATATATAAAATAAAAAAGAAAAAAAACCTTATTTAATAGAGTAAGCCTTTCCTCTTGTTTCATATTATACTCATGAGATTTTTTACTTGATGAGAAAAATAATCGGTGTTGAAAATTTTTGCTATGAGCAGTATTTACTAAAAGAAACTTTCGTAACATAATTTTGGTCTGAACTTTTTTCCGACTTGAATATATGAATTTTTTAACAAATCCAATAATTAGTCATAATTAGTAAATTTACCTGCCCATAGATGGTAAGGTATCATCACACCTATGTAGTGTTAATTTTGGTAAATAACAAATAATAATAATTTAAAATTAGAATTACTTTATTAATGTTATAATTATTAAATGTTAATGCAAAAACTTAATAAAAAAATTTCTATGATAGAAGGTTTTAATAATTAGTTCCGTGCTCTGCCGCTTAATATGGAAAGAAATTTGTTTGTCAGCCGATTTTTAATACAAACGCAAAAGCGATTTTCATCATAAATTAAACAGCAAATAGCGAGAACAAAAATAAAATTATGTGCGTATTTGGATGTGAAGTACAAATCTTAAATGGACAAATTGGACAATAATTTATATGATATGGTTACATTAAATTTAGATTCGCATATTTTGTACTCACATTTTAGAATAGTTCTCGAATGAATAAATTTCGACAGGAAAAATTTTTCTAGATAGAACTTTTGCTTTTTTTATTATTTTTATTGGCAGGAGCGAGGTTTGTATAGAAACAAATGTGACTACACATCTATGTGATTTTTAATACTAAGTACTAATTTTTTTCTTTATAATTTATTCTTTTAGCGGATTTTATACTTACTCCTACTCTCATTTGAATTTTTGTAAAGTCGTAAAGACGTATTTTACAAATTTCCCTCGCAAATATAACAATAATTCCTTAATTCCTTTACCCTCACTACTCGCACTACTTATCCTCCTAATTGAAGAGAAAACGTTATAAACATGTCATACTACGAATATCCGTCTGGAACGGGAAATGTACCAGAATATGATAATAATTTTTCTAATCGAAGAAGTATATTAGTCGAACCTAATCATAATTATCCCCCAAATAATCATGTACATTATGACATAAACCAACCACAATATGCTCACTATGCACATGAAAAAGAGAACGTTGAATTTCAACATGATGTAGAATCACCACGAAAGCATAAAAATCAAAAAAATCAAATCATTACAAAAAGTCCCGTAAAATGGTACAGAAATACGAGAGCAGTTTTACAAATGTTTAAATCAAATTTTTTATTGGTTTTTCTTCCTCCTGCAATTATTATGAAGAGATTTGGTGTAAATGAATCTATATTATTTTTCTTCAACTTTTTGGCAATTGTTCCCATGGCAAAAATTTTGTCTGTGGGCATAAATGATCTTTCAGCAAGATTGCATCCGGTAAGAAAGAATTCTTTCTTCAATTTATTATTTCAACCATTCAAAATTCAAGTTAGCTGGTTATATTATAAATTCTTTTTTATCTCATCATTTTTGTAAGAGCTGAATTGTTATTTTTGAAAACATATATTATGGCGTTAAACATCAATGAAAAATTCTCTTTCTTTGTCTTTAAAGTGATTTTCTCAGTTAAGGTTAAATGCTAACAGTTAACTTCTTTTATTATATTTAAGTCTTATGGAGCAGTACTTCACGCTTTTGCTGGAAATTTTGTTGAACTTGTAATTTCGAGTTATGCCTTAATGGATAAACAATACGCGATTGTCCGTTCTTCCGTACTTGGTGCCATTTTATGTAATATTTTATTGGTAAGTTTTAAGCGATGTCCTTGATTCCGAAAGAACTTTTACTTATATCATTATAATTAATTAAACGCGCATTTATTTTAAATCTTGTAGATTCTTGGTGTTGTGTTTTTGGCAGGGTCTTGGCCGAGAAAGGGGGCACGTCGTCAATCCATGAATGCACATTTAACTACACAACTTTTTGTATCTACAAGTGCTTCAACTCTCGCTCTTGCAGTTCTTGCTTTAGTAACACCTGCGGCATTTAAAATTGCTGCTCCAGCTGGGACAAACGTCGAATGCGATTTACAAAATATTAGTCATGCTACTGCTATTATTTTATTATTCGTATATGCTGGATTATTAGTCTTTCAATTAAAAACACATGCTCATGAGGTTTTTTTTTTTTTTGTAAAAGATCTACAAGGTTTTTTGAACATTATGATTAAAAAAAACTCATTTATTTAGACTGTTGATAATGCTGAACAACATCATAACGAAGCACAATATTTCCTCGTATTTGACCTATTTTTGTAAGTATATTATGTTCTAATGCCAAATTCGAGTTTTTTTTTTAAAAAAAATATATTTACTCAAATGAAATTTTTTTGTAGAATTGTCGCTTCTATTACAGGTATCACTGTGTGTGCTAGATATTTGGTTACAAGTATTGAACATTTGGCCCATAGTTTTCATCTTGGTAACGGGTTTATTGGAATGGTCCTTTTGCCACTTTGTGGTATGTTTAAAATACTATTTTAATAATTGTAAATATGAATTTACTTTTTATATTAATTAAAATTTTTTTAAATCAGTCGTATCCAATTTCATGGAACATTATGATGCTATAAAAGAAGCCTCTGAAGATAAAGTTGATACTGCTGTCGGTTTAATTCTTAATACATCAGTTGTAAGTTAATCTTTCTTTTTTTAAGAAAATTGATATTACTTTAATTTATATATTAATTAATTAATTACACATATGCTTATATTTGGATAAAAGCAAATTGCACTTTTAGTCACACCAGTTCTTGTACTTGTCGGATGGATTACATCGAGACCATTGACATTAGATTTCAATACATTGGAAATTTGTGTATTAGCTTGTGCGGTGTTAATTGTAAATTATTTAGTTGCAGACGGTAAAGCAAATTGGTTAGAAGGTTATATGCTTATAGTAAGTATATTCAATAAGATTTCATTATTTTTAAAAGAATTTTTACTTAAATTATTTTATTTTATTTTTTTTTTTAGGTTTCTTATCTTATTATTGCGGTTGCATTCTTCTATCTCCCGAATGTACCTGAAGTTCCGGGAATTGAAACTTTGAAATGTAATCCTTGGAGTAGAAATCTTCCACCAGAATTGTTAGGGATTGGTCACGAAGGAGAGGGTGGTGGTAGTCATTAAATATTCGGTGATTGGGTTTATTCTCTTCTTTCCTACTTCGAAGTTCCGATTACCTTAATATCCATAAAATATTCATCCACAATAAAAAAAATTAGAAAACTAGAAAATCAAAATCGCTCCCGCCATTTTCTCTCTTTAATTGTTATTATTATCTTTATTTGTAGAAAAAGTAAAATAATAATAAAATTTATGCCAATAACTAGACAAATGTAATAACTAGACAAATGTTACATGTTTCCATTCATGATTATCAATATGATTTCTATAATTGGTTAAATTATCGATCATTTATACAAAAATCTATTTTTCATTTTTTTCTTGTTAATATTTTTTGTGATAACTGAATCAAAGCATTACGAGCATCGGATTCAGGTAATTTTAATATAGAATTAATAGCTGTTTGACAATGTGAAGCGGCTAATAGTTTTGTTTGTTCTATTCCATTACTTTGATAAACTAATTCACTCGCCTAAAAAACGAATAATTTAAAGGTAAGATATTGAATGCTAATATTTCTAAAACATTTTTTTGTGTTTTTTAAAAAAAAAAAATCTTACTTTTTTTACATCTCCTTCTTGAGAGAATTTACGTTTTATTAGTGGACCTAATTCAGGATATTCCTCCCATGCATATAATACAGGAGCTGTAGCTAAACCTAGTCTTAAATCAGCTCCAGCAGGTTTACCTAGTTCTTTTGAACTAGCAATAAAATCTAACATATCATCTACCAGCTACAAGTGAAGAAAAATTAAAAAAAAGTAAAATTTTTATTTTTTAAAGGAAACCTATTAAAAAATACTTACTTGAAAAGCCAAACCAACATTTCTACCATAAGTATAAGCAATTTCTGATACTTCTTGAGTAGAACCACCTAATACTGAAGCAGCACGACAACCTTTTGCTATTAAACTAGCAGTTTTCATATAAGTTTTTTCCATATAATATTCAAAGGTAGTTGTACCTTTAGAAGGTACATTTTTAAGCTGCATAAATTCACCTTCAACTAAATTAGCAATAACGGTAGCTAATAACTCAATAACTTCCGGGTTACGCAGACGGGCTAACGCAACTGATGCCCTAGCTAATAAAAAATCTCCTGCAAGTATTGCCATTTTATTACCAAAACTTATATTAGCAGAAGGATTATTACGTCTTGTTTCTGATTCATCAATTACGTCATCATGGAATAACGATGCTGTGTGAATCATTTCTATAATTTCTGCTAATCTTCTTTGAGTTGGAAGAATTATTGTACCTGTTGAAGAAAATGATGGATAATATAGAGTTGAAGAAGTGTCTTTATTATTTAGTGTTTCAAATAATGGTGATGTTGTTAATGGTTTATCTATTGTTTGAAAATGTTCTGTGTAAACAGCATTATATTGTTTTGAGGCAATGCTTGTTGCTTGTGACATTAATAATACAATTAAGGGTCTAATATGTTTTCCTTCAGAAGAAAAGTAATATTCACTTATAGTGGTTAATAACGGATGTCCGCTTCCTAATAGCCTTTTAATGTTTTTTGTTAGATCTAGTAAATCTTTACCTACAAGTTTAATTGGATCAATATATTTAATATCTTTTTTTCCATCTTGAACTAATTTTTCCGCTTCTGCTATTGCTTGATTCCATGTATCTGTTCTATCAATAAAATTTTTTGATGCTGTTGATCCTCCCCCAAAAATTTCTTTTAATTTGTCGTTGTCTTTACTAGAATATTTTTCTTTAAATATTGAAGATTTAACTATATTAAAGCTATTTGAAATACGTTCTAGAAATGTTGGTGATATCTCTTTTGATGATGACGTTTTTGTATCTGTTGTCAATGTTGATTTTTGTGCTCTTGTTATGATTACTAATTTTAAAGGCGTATGCGCTCGATGCCATTTATGCATTGATAGTAATATTTTTCTAGAATATATGTGCACCATCCTCGTGCTACTAAAAAAGCTTATTTTGAAAATTTTTTTAAAAAAAAAAATAATTTTACCAAATATTTTTTTTTTAATTGATTTTATATATATATATATATACAAAAATTTTTTTTTCATCGACAATTCGACATAATTTTTTATCTAGTTTAACTATAAATGGAAAACTTTCAGGGGTTCAAATTATTAAATGTCACAAGAATATGATCTAAACCATAATTTGATTTCGATATAATCACAGAATTTGATGGTAAGGTTAAAAGTATCTACAGTCAAAGTGAAGCTCGTTATAGTAAATTTGGCTTATAGTGAACTTTTTTTATTTCCCCAGTTCACTTATAGTAAACTTACTAATAAAATCTCGATATTGTATATAGTGAACGTTTTAAAAATTTACTATAGAACATATATAATATATTATAAATTTATAGTAAATATCATGTGAATCATTAAAATATTAATATTGATATTAAACTGAATAATAACAATGAAATTATTTATATAAGAAATTAGGAAATTTATTATGAAATGCTAATAGAACTATTATCAGATAAAAAGTTATAGTTATAATAATTCCAAATCCTGATACAAAAGAGAATAAAAAATTAGAAATAATAATACTGTATTATTAATAAAGGAGCTTTGAGGGATTTATAAAAAATACTTCATTGGTTTTATCAACCAATAATATATACAGAATTAGAAAATCTTAAGGCAATCAAAAATTAACAAAATTACTTTCGTTAAAGAAATTTTTTTTTGTATCATATTAATTTTAAGTTCACTATAAAGAAATCTTTCGTTATTGAAAATATTCGTTATAGTGAATAAAAATGGTTGGAACCGAGGGTTCACTATAAAGAGCTTTGACTGTATTCTTCGTTAAATATCCTACTTGTTATCCAAATATTTGTTATCCTTTTTCTGAAAGAAATAATATTATACAACATACATTTAGGCTCTTTTTAAGAGTGGAATGGTAAAATGGACCATACTAAAAATGGAATCCTAACAATTAAACCAATCAAAATCCACCGTACTCAGATCTATTTTTTGACCAATTTACATTATAGAGTTGGAAAATATTTGATATCGTTCAAGTTGATAAATAGAAACCGAAGGGTTGATTTTCTCAATAGCTTCTAATACATCGTTACGACTAATATATTTCTAAAAAAAAGAAAAAAAAAATTTTCTTTAAAACGATTATCTCAATTTATAACAATAATTATATATTAAATATACCTCGGTTGTAAATTTATTTTGATGATATTTCTTAAATGCCAAAAAAGCAGATTTTTGTATTAAAGCTTTTAAATCAGCTCCAGTATAATTTTCAGTTTTTTGAGCAATTTCTTCAAGATTTACATCTTGAGCATATTTCATTGTATTGCCTATTACTTTAAGGATTGATGCCCTTTCTTCAAAAGTTGGAGGTTTAATATAAACATGTCTATCAAGACGACCTATAAAAAATAAAGTTAAAAGTAATATATTTTATTTAAATTCTGTTATATATGACTTACCAGGTCTTAAAAGTGAAGGATCTATAGCTTCTGGATTGTTAGTCGCAGCAAGAATTACAACTCCTTTGTCTGCAGCATTTAATCCATCTAATTCTAATAAGAGTTGCGAAATTAACTAAAAAAAAAAATCAAAAAATTTTTCGCGCTATTCATACTATTTAAATTAAATGAATACGTAAAAAGAACTACTTAGTACCTTTTTGCCTAAATCTCCACTTGACTCTCTATTACCAAACATAGCCTCCAATTCATCCAAAAAAATAATACAGGGACAGCATCGAATCGCAATTCGAAAGACGTTTGCAATAGCTTTTTCTGATTCACCCACCTAAAAGAATGACTTTACATTATTATTTAATAATTGGCACATGAAATTTCATCCCTACATCATTATCAATTTACACCCCCATTCGGATTGTTTTAATAGCCATATTAATATTTCATTTGTTGATTTCGCGGAAATCCCCAATCATATCTTACCTCACTCTTAATTAGTTCTGGTATTGATATTGGCATAAAATGAGCCGATGATTCTGTTGCAACTGCCTTCGCCAACAATGTTTTTCCAGTTCCTGGTGGTCCATATCTGTAAAATAATAAAATTGATAATTTTGTATATCATGACATACGTGAAATAAAATTCTCTCTACGTACAATAGAACTCCTTTTGATGTTTTAATTCCAAGACGTTGAAATGCATCAGCATGTTTATATATCCAAATAACAGATTCCTCTAGTGCTCTCTATATAAAAGGTTATCTAGGAATGTCAATGTTCAAATAAATAAAATTTTAATTTCATCCAAAACGTAATTAAAATATAATTGCCTTAGCTTCTTCCAATCCACCTATATCACTCCATTTAACAGATTCAACTTTTTGTACGCTAGCTTTCTCTTGTAAACTACTAATTCTAATTTCTTTAAAACCTTTTTGAATATCTTCATTTGAAATTAATAAGTTTCCGGGTTCACCTATAATATAAAAAATATTCTTCGATCATACAATAACTTAAAATCTTGATAATATAAAATATTTGAGGATAAAAAAAAACCTGTTTGTTGAATACTTCTAATATCGCACTGTTCTAAAGCTAATCTACATAACGTTGAAATATCAGCCGCTACGTATCCGTGACATTTATCATTTATTTCTTTTAAACTTAAATTTTTTTCGAGATTTAAATCTTTAAGACAATATTTTAAAATTTCTAGTCTTTGAATAGGAGTTGGAATATTAAACTCGATTTCATCCTATAATAAATGATGTGAAAAGTTTAAATAAACGTTTATAAAACATTTCTAATGAAATTTCTACATGAATTATAAATGATTTTTTTATGTTTCGATAATTAAATCTTTTTCCTTTCTAAAGAATAAAAAAATATATATATACTTGAAATATTGATCGGATAATAGGATTAATTTGCGAGTGATTAGTTGTAGTTCCAACCTATAGAAGATATTTAGCTAACATATGTGAAAAAAATATTGTATCATAAAATATTATTGGTATTACTTACAAGAAGAACACGTTGTTCATCATTAATCCACGTATTAAACAATTCACGAAAATAAAATGAAAGTAAAGTTCTACCGTCCAACGGAAAAATTAATTCTATATTTTCCAATAACACTAATAAAGTTAAATTAATTTATTAAATCAAAATAAAATCATTTAACAAGAATAATTCAGTGTGCATACATACACACACTTGGTTGATTTTTATAAGAAAGATCAAGATAATGGCGCAATCCTTTTTCTGGTTCAGCAGGAAATTCGGCAGCTAAATCACCAATTGTAACAGTGAATAACTGAAACAAAAAAAACAAAACAAAATAATTCAGTCTTATTAAAATCTTATATATAAACATAAAATAAAAATGGTAATTCACCTTTGCTTCATATTTTGAACTTAAATTATGGACAGCAAAAGTCTTTCCTAGAAAAGAAGATATTTGATCAACAAAAGTTAATTTTGTGGTAAATAATCAAACATACCTGTTCCAGAAGGTCCATATAATAAGATTGATTTTGTTACATCTATATTTACAAATGAACATAGGTCTCTTTTCTGAAAAGATATAAAAAATGATTGATCGACCCTATGAGGAAAAGAAACCATGATTGTAAGAAAAAATTTTTTGTGATATACTCGATAAATTACGAAGCAACACAAGATGTTCAATTTCCCAATTTTGGTGATTGGCACTGTGAAGTCGATCTTTGTTCATGTGAAATCAAGGATGTACAGCGTGTTAACGACGAACTTATTCAATACCGATGCAGTTGTGGTAACACGCCCTATTAAAATCCAGATTAAGGATCGAAACTCTACCTATGACCCTATCTTGCCTTATATTCTTGATAATGATAAAGCCAGTTCCCTATCATATGTGTGTTTATATTTAGCTGGATTGTATAATGGCGTAGAGTTTCATTTTATAAAGTCTATTCATAACGCCCGGCCGGAGTTAACGTTAACACATGCAAGTGCATAACTCCTAAACTCTGGTAGTATGTACGTATTCCTCCACTGTACGTAAGGACGCCTGTTCAAAATATGCAGCATTATTTTAATTAAACTTTTGTTATTCCGCTATAAATTTTAATATGTGAATATAAATTCAAGAAATATGTTTCGATAAACACTACAAAATTAAATTAAAATTTAAACATAACATAACAGATAACAAACTCGGCTCTTTTTTTGCGTATCAGTAATGCCGACCAAAAACATTTAATTCCGGTCTAAATCGACATAATTCGGGCCAGAGGTGCATATTTACTATTAGTAATTAATAACTATCATTAAAGGTTTGAAACATGTATATTTTAAGCTTGAAACATTTTTTTGTGTGGTCTCGGACGTTTCCAGATTCCAGATATTTTTTTCCAGATTATTTAATCAACGCCGCAGGAAAAGAAAATTCGAAACCGGCAATATTGTTGTGTTATAATTATTCTAAACAATGCCTTTTCTGAAATCCGAGTGTTATGCCAAATGATGTATAGTGCGTGGCGCAGATTTGTGTGGCGCAGACTTTACAGATTACCAGATCATTCCAAAAATGTATTTTAATTACAAGTTTCATAAATGCTCTTTTGACACAGTATTACATAATAACTTAACGTAGATCTTATGATACAATCCAGTAAACAATTCATAACACTAAAATAGAAATCCTAATTGTGAAACAATATAACCCGAATGTAATAAAACAATTTCTTGTGTTTCTTTTAAAGGACGAAAATATTTGTTTTTTAATATTGTTTTTAATCTATTTAAATGTTAGTTGATTCCTTTTTTTTGATTCATTTTTTTTTACTTTTGATTTTTTTACTATTATAATAAATTTAATTTAATTTTTTGAAAATTTTGAGAATTTTCAAATTTTTATTTCGCGAGCATGGAAAAATACACTTCACAAGATGTATATAATAATAAAACTGATTCTATAAGTAGTTTTACGTCAAACGATACACTAGTAGAACTAGTCGATTTAACGTATAATAATCGTGCGAGTATTCTTTATAATGATGATGAATCATTAAATTATGGCAAAGCATCAACGGAAGACGAAAATACGCAGCAAATTACAAGTCAGAAGTTAAGAGACTCAATACTTAAAAAAACCAGCACCAAAGCCATAACATTCACAAGTAAAGATTCAGATCAACATCATTATCATCAACCTTCAAATAATATTAACCCGGATGGCCGTTCAAAGTCAATATATTTACCTGTACAAAAACCTCAATTAAATATCACACCTACATCTTTCTTTCATATATTTCAATTCGCTACATTATTTGATTATCTTCTCATGACGTTAGGAATGTTTTTTAGTATATTAAGCGGTCTAGTGATTCCTTTTTTGTCAAATTTTTTAGGTAGAATATTTGGTGTGTTTACTGATAAAGAAACCGGAGTCATAACTAAACGATTATTTGAACAACGAATAAATTCTTTAATATTTGAATTTACACTGTTAGGGATAGGAGCTTTTGCGCTTACAGCTTTGATGATTACGTGTTGGGTGTGGACTGGTGAAAGACAAGCAAAAAGAATGAAGACAACTTATTTTAAATCTTTGTTAAGAATGAACATTAGTTACTTTGAAAGCGATGAAATAACATCTGGTGGCTTATTGACCAGCGTGAATAAGGATACCGAAGAAATACGTAGCGTAATATCTGAACATTTAGGATATTTTATTCAATCTATTGTCACGATAACAAGTTGTTTAATATTGGCTTTTATGAAAAATGCCATCCTTACTCTCGTTATATTAGCTTCAACACCGCTTATACTCATTGTAATTGTTCTCACCTCTCGTACTGCAAGTCCATTGATCGTTAAAGAACGAAATATATTTATAAAAGCTGGTAATATTCTTGAAAATGCTCTTGCGGCCATTAAAACAGTTCGCGCATTTAATGGAGAAGAAAAAGAAGAAAATAAACATTATGAATGTTTACAAGAGGCAAATGATGTATCTTCACGTTTAGCATGGACGTATGCATTGCGAATAGGTTTAACTCAATTTTTAACCTTGTCCTTATTCTGTCAAGGATTTTGGTTTGGTTCAACATTAGTCGCTGATAAAAAATTAGCTTCAGGTGACGTTCTCAGTGTATTCTATGCCTGTTTATTAGGGTTGAGCGTATTAAAAGGTATATTACCTAGGTTAGTTGCGATATCAAGAGCGAAAAATGCTATCCAGCCCATAAAAGAATTATTAGAAAGAATCGCAAGAATGGAACTATATGCTTTAAATGGGTTTAAGATCCCAAAAATTGAAGGAAATATAAATTTTAATCAAGTTAGTTTCTCATATCCTAGTCGTCCGGATACGCTAGTTTTGAGAAATGTTAATTTATCAATTCCTGCGGGAAAAACAACCGTTTTGGTCGGTCAAAGTGGTTCAGGAAAATCTACAATAACACAATTAATTCAAAGACTCTACGAACCTAATGATGGTCTAATTACATTAGATGGACGTGAATTAAGAATACTTAATGTTTCTTGGTTAAGGCAGCAAATTGGTGTTGTAAGCCAAGAACCGATTCTTTTTAATGATACAATTTTTAAAAATATTGCTTATGGAAAAGTTGATTATTGGAATACGACAATGGATGAAGTTATCAAAGCTTGCAAACTTGCTTGCATTCATGATACTATAGAATCCCTTCCAAATGGTTATGAAACTCATTTAAGTGAGATGGGTAAAAATCTTTCCGGAGGGCAACGCCAAAGAATTGCGATCGCCCGCGCTTTAATAAAAGATCCTGCGATTCTTATCCTAGATGAAGCAACAAGCGCTCTTGATATGACTTCAGATTTAAAAGTACAAGAAGCACTTGAAAATTGTCGACAAAATCGAACTACAATCGTTGTCACTCACCAATTGAAACATATTGGTGATAAAGATCTTATTTATGTATTGCATGAAGGAAAAATTGTTGAATCTGGAATAAAGGCTGAATTATTAAATTTAAATGGCTATTATAACAAACTTGCGAATATACATTCTTCAAATCCAAATCGTAAAACACATGAATTAAACAGTATTAATATGAAATTAAAGAGACAACTTACATTATTATTTCATGATCCTCAAAAACCACCAACAAACGTGAACTCATCCATTAAACGTTCCCAAAGTGTTAGAAAATCTCGATCTGGATGGCGACAATCCATTATCGAAGAATATACGTTTGACAATAGTAATGATAATATGGTGGATATGATTCAGGGGACTGCTACCGAAGCAATCTCGAAAAGATACGCTGATAAATCGGCAATAAATGATATTATTAGTTATTATGAAGATAATATAGAAGTACTTGTAACTGATGAATCATCATACGCAAATAATAATATGAGTATCTTTGAACTTATTAGTAAAACTATGGATAAAAAAGTATTTTATGGAGTTGGGCTTCTTTCTGCAATGATTGATGGAGGTATCAGTCCCATATTTTCAGTTGTTTTGGCAAATTTATTAAATACGTACTCAATACCCGATAGAAATGAGCTTCTTAAAAGTTCGAGAATATTTGCTCTTTACGTGCTTTTGATTGCCGCAGTAAGTGGAACGTCAGGGCTTTTGAAATATTTCTTACTCGAAAGAGCTTCAGAAAGGTGGGCAGTCCGTTTAAGACATATGGGATTTGGAAATGTGTTACGTCAACCTCAATCATGGTTTGATAAATCAGAAAACGCAACCGGTAAAGTGACTACAATACTTATTTCAGATACTGAATCGGCGAAATTCTTAATAGGACATTTTGCAGGAAATGTAGTTATTGGATTGATTTCTTTATTAGGTGGAGCTATTTGGGCATTTATAGTTGGATGGCAACTAACTTTGGTTGGATTTGGATCGGTTCCCGTTCTAGTCTTATTTTCAGAATTAGAAGGCTATATTCTACAAAAATATGAATTAAAACAAAAAATTGCTATAGAAACTGCAGCAAATGAATTTTATCAGGGAATTTCAAGTATTCGAACCGTGTATTCTCTTTCCATCGAAAAGATCATAGAAGATAAATTTCAAGAAGCTCTTCGAAAACCTTTTTTGATTGGAGTTAGAAAAGCATTCATCTCTGGCGCATCTACAGGGTTTTTAGAAGGGTTATCATATTTTACTAAAGCTTTAACATTTTGGTACGGAGCTCAATTAGTTTCTCAAGGAATTTATGATCTCCAAAAGATGCTTATAGTTTGGACTTTGGTTATATTCTGTACAACGTCTGCTTCGGGAGTTCTTTCTACAGTTCCATATTATAGTAAAAGTAAACAAGCCATCAAATCCATTCAGAAAATGATTAACCTTCCGGTTATTCTGGATAATGTTGGTATTTGTCCTGACAAATTACAAGGTTCAATCATATTTAAAGATGTAAATTTTTCGTATCCTGAAAGACCTGATATTAAAATTCTTGACAGATTAAGTTTAAAACTAGAATCTGGGCAGTCTGTTGCTTTAGTAGGTAAAAGTGGTAATGGAAAATCAACCGTAGCCGCCTTACTACAAAGAATTTATGAGCCAAATAGTGGTTCTATAATGTTAGATTATGAAAATATTAAAGATATTCAATTGAGGTGGTTAAGAGAGAATATAGGAATTGTTAGTCAAGAACCTGTATTGTTTGATATGACTATAGCGGAAAATATTGCATACGGTAAAGATGATGCCACACAAGAAAAAATTGAGATTGCTGCCAAACAAGTTAACATGCATGAATTCATTTCATCTTTACCAAATGGCTATAATACGAAACTTGGTTCAACTGGATCTCAATTATCCGGAGGCGAACGTCAAAGAATTGCCATAGCAAGAGTTCTTATAAGGAATCCTAAAATTCTTATACTTGATGAAGCTACAAGTGCATTAGATACAAAAAATGAGTCAATAGTTCAAGAAACATTAAACAAAGTTCAACAAGGTCGTACTACTTTAATGATAACTCATCGTCTTAAGAATTTAAGAAAAATGAGTAAAATAGTTCTCATTGAAGATGGAAAAATAAAAGAGTCTGGTACTCATAAAGAATTGATGTCACTTCGTGGTGAATATTTTGAATTAATAAGAAGTGGAAATTCGTATTAAAATTTTATTCATAGAAAATTTATTTATTTATTTATTTATTTTATTATATTGTATTTTCTCTGTTTATTTTTTTTCTTAGTTTATTTGTAGATATAATTCATTTAATTCATTCACCTTTAATAAAAATTAAAAACACGTGCATAATAAAACAAAGATTGATAAAAAAAAGTTGTAATTATCGAAATGACGTCAATTCGAAATAATTAATTCATTTAATTCATTCACCTTTATGATAATAAAAATTAAAAAACGATTGATAAAAGTTGTATTATTGAAATGACGTCAATTCGAAATAATTTACTGCGCATCTTGTGAATTTGCCAATTATGTCTTGGCAAAATTTTTTTTAGGAACGGCCGATTGTTTCAATACTATTATATTAAAAATGGACAAGAAATGAAACTTCCGATATTTCCCGTTTATCTATTAATAGAAACAAGCTTGATAATTTTTACATAAAAGCAGGATCGTCGCCTTTTTTCGTCTACGAATTCTTTTTAAAAAATGAGCAATTTAACTGTTACGCCATCTGGAGAAGGAAGGCAAACGACTATTTTTGATACTTTCAAAACTTTTACCAAAGATAATTTGTCACATGAAGTTCGTAGAAATCTTTCTAAATTAGATCCTAGGTTACCTGAAGATTTGAAAAATATTACTCTCTATTTAAAAGAAGAGAAAAATGTTTTAACAAGTTTACAAAATGCTGCGAATGAAAGAAGAGAAGGTTAGTTTTATCACTGAATTTAAGTATTTTTTGAACATATCTAAGCATTCTCCTTATTTAATATTTTAGCGAGCAAATATATTTACGTGTGGGGAAGAGATATGGGTGAAGATATAGCTGTACGTATAATAAAAAAATTTTGATTAAAAAAAAATGGGTATAAACTACCTCACAGATATTGGTTTTCTAATTTTTTTTTTAATTAGGATGTAACTGAAAAATTGGCTGATATATTAACAAAAATCTCAGATGTTGAGATCGTATTAACTGGTAAGAATAGACAAAATAATTGAGATCATAATTCAAATTCTGTATCTGATTCGAATTTTCATTATAATTGACTCGATTTCTCACCTTTAAAGAAAAATATGAACATTATAGAAATATTATTAAAGAAATTCGTGCAGCTGAGGAGCGTCTTATTGTTCATAAAGAAAGAAAACGAAAAATTAATGATGAAATACATAAAATATCGAAGTCTCATCCAAGATCACCCAGAATTCCTGAACTTGAAGCTGATCTTAAAATGGTTAATCATGACTCTTTAGCTGATGAAACTGAAGTTGGTAATATTATAAGAAAAAAATTCAAAGAAGCTATGGCACTTCAATTAAATGCTACTTTTGAGGCTTCGGAAAAGGTTGCCATTATTTCTGGTTTTGGTTGGGATCTTATTGAACAAATTGATTCTACTCCTATTAAACCTGGCGAATCAAGGGAATACAAAGGTAAAAAATAAAATAATATAAAATAAAATAATATATTTATTTGTAAAAAAATTTTTTTTTTATTTATTTTTTTTTTTATTTACTAATACCAATACTTATAATTATTTATTATACAGGTCGTGAAATAACTTCACAGGCCATTAAAGATTGTCAAATTGCTTTACATCGTTGGCAACCATCTCCCTCAGAAGTTAGACCTCTTTTACCAGCTTTAACTAATACTGCACCAGCACAATTAGCAACTCAAAAAGCAGAATATGAAGCAAAAATTAGTCAAATTACAGGTTCTATGGCTGCTTTGAAAGATGAACATGATATTCAAGTTGCTGATTTTGCAAAAAGTATAGAGAATCAAAAACAAGAATATGAAAAAAGTATTAATGAATTTGTTGCCGCTTTAGCCGCACAAAAAGATGGATATGAAGCACAACTTAATGATTTATCTACTGCATTGCAAGTAGAGAAAGGAGAATCTGCCTCAAAAATTGATGCACTCAATGCAGCTTTAGAAGCTGAAAAACAAGCTTCAGAAAAAAAGATTAATGAAGTTTCTACTGCGCTAGAAAATTCAACGAAACAATATGAGGAACAATTAAGACAATATAATCTCGTAATTTCTCAAAAACAAGAATACGAGGTGGCACTTAGAGAGAGAGATTCAATTATTTCTAAACTTCAAGCTGATGTGAATAGTGTGGCAACAGAAAAGGGAAAATTATCTCAAGTGGTAAAACAATTAGAGGAAACTCTCAAGTCTAAATCTACAACAATTGATCAAAAAGAAGATAAGATTAGTAAATTAGAAGATGATATTTCTGGTATAAAGGACCAGCTTTCGGGATTAAAAATATCATCACCTGATACGTCACAACTATCAAGTCCTTCAAGCGGAAATACACGTCAAATTGTTGGAAACGTACCTTCTGGAGAAGGTAGTAAAGAAGAAACTCTTAGCCGATCTGATTCTAACGCTACAGATCAAGGGCCTTCTGCATCACAAGTTCCTCTTATGGGCGGACAATATCAACCTGGTGGTTTTGGACATCCACCACCTCCCCCACAAGGATATTATGGTCAACAATACTATCAACAACAACAGCCATATTATCAACAATTTTATCAGCAAGGCCAACCTCCATTTGGTGGTTATCAACAACAGCCGCCACCAGGACAATTTGGTCAAGCTGGACCTGGACCTACACCACAACCACAAGGTAGTTTTGTTGGTGGCTTCTTCCTTGGAACTCCTGATGAAGCACCACCGGCCTATGATGGACCACCAAAGGAAGGATTTCCCGAAGATAAAAAAGATTAATGGACACAATCTTATATTTCAAGAATAAACTTTGGATTATTATTATTACTATTATTATTTATTTATCTATTTATTTATTTATTGTTTATTAAATAATAATTAAGTTTCCTATTAGTAGTCGAATCTATTTACTGTATTATATATGTCATTAGAATATTTCTCTTTTTTTGTATTCATCATTTTTTATTGAATAAATTCTTAAATTCTGTAAGTCACGTGAAATTTTCTTAATTCTGGCCTTGGTTAAATATTTGGCCAGAGTTAACGACAGATCTAATCTGAAATGCCAAAATGTTATTGGTAACTTAGTATACATTAAGAATAGTTGTATATATTAAGAATAGATAAGATCCTGTTGGAAATTAGATATCTTATTTATTTTTTAGATAGAATATTATAAACCCAAATTTAATTTAAAACAAGTACGATCATTATACTATATATTTAAAATTAACTCTATCATGTGTTTATATTAATACTACCTTGGTTTTATGACGATCTAAAATATATCGAGCAATTACACCGAAAACATCGGAAGTAGAGATTTATTATTGAATAATTTATAGTAGCTTTATTGCTACTTGATGATACGTAATTACGTATGTTTTAATTTTTGATATAATATCATTTATATACAATTATTTAATACTATATTTATTTATAATAATATAAATTGTATTAAATACAAATTAATATTATAAAGCAAATTAATAATACTGATCGACTGTTTTAGTTCTCGATAAGAAAACTGGCAAAAAGGCAAAAAGGGGGTTTAAAAATTCATATATTACTAGGTACTTAATATACCTCAAGAATTTATGCGAAGAGAATTGAATTGTGTTAAGACTCGTATCTAATGATATTTTCATAACATTTATATTTCATTAACCAATATTAATCAAGTTACATTTTATATAAATTTCCGATTTTGTGTTATGGCTGGCTCTTGGTATATTCAATTGGGTCAAGATTATAATAATAATTTTATTTAATAAATATTATAAATATTCTTAATTAAAATATTAAATTCTTAATCATTCTTTTCCCTTTTCTTTTCTTCTTTTTCTTCATCTTCAGGTATAATAACTTTTCCAACTAAAACTTCACTTAATAAAAATAATAAAATCATAAACAAAACAAATAAACTACTAATAACAAAATGACTTATAGTAGTACCGATTTCTAACCAACTACCATCATCCCTAACCAAATAGAAAAAATTTAAAGTCATAATATCAGATATTGATAATACTAGTAAAAATAAACTAAATGGTGATAATCTAATTGATTTGTTTAATATATAAAATACTGATGATACGATAAAAAAAGGTATTAATATTTTTAATAATAATAATCCTCCCATTAAGAACGGACTAAATATTGTTGTAAGCCTATAAACACTTTGTAATGAAAATGAACTCAAACTTGCTACATTTCCTGTACCAAAAAATCCTACTTTAATAAAAAATAAAAATATTAACGAAATTCTTGAATCTCTCATTTCTAATTTACGATGGCCTTCTTGTTCTTGTTGTTTTTGTTTTGATTGTTCAAATAAAAATAATTTACGTTCAATTTCTAACCAAAGCAAAACTGTTTGTGTTAAGAAATAATAAAATAATACTTCATAAGAAATACTGAGTATAACAAATAATGGTGCAAATGCTAAAAAAAGTGTTGTAAGTCTTTTTAAATAGTGTTGTTTTCTTCCCAATCCATAAAAGAATGGTGTTGCCGTGGAAATTGCTGTTTTAAAGAAAAATTTACTCAATAATAATCCATTAATCCAATTCCAAGATAAAAATGCATACTTACCTAATATTATCCAGGCAACATATTGGTTTAAAACCGGAAGACCAGCTCTCCATTTCAATTTATTTGTCGTATCATAAACTATTATAATACTTAGAGCCACCAATAATAACTATAAATAATGTAGAAGATTAGATAGTAAATAAAAATTGTAAGTTTATATAAGGTTGAATTCTTACCTGAAATATTATCATTGTCTTTGAATCAGAATCGTTTCCTATAATATATTTAGAACTTTTAACCATCGAATTGATTCCCGTAATGAGAATCAAGATTCCACCATAAACCCTAAAAGGAATTCAAGAAAATATTCTAGAATTACAAAAAAGTAAAGTAAAATATTGTATTAATAAACAACCAAATTTAAAAGATACTTACACTAACAAAATATCTTCTCCTTTTTCCACAGGCAATAATGTAAAAATACTCGATGCCAGACATGATATTGACCAATAAAGCAAAAGTAATTTATTTTCGGATCGAAAACTTGATGACATGATTAGTGGCCATAACACTCCCAATACAAAACACCCGCTCAAAATGCTACGTTCAAAATAACTGTATACCTATAAGAAAAAAAAAATAGATAAATCATTATTTTATAAATTATCATTCATAGAGTAAATATTTTCTTTAATACATATATGTATAAATTTAGAATTCACTTACGAAAATTTCCAACGCAATAATATGTCCAATTATGTATCCTACAAGTATAAAAGGACTTCGCGACCCTAAAGCTAATTTACAACTTTCTGTGAAGGTTTCATAATCTAGCAAACTGTTCCAACAAAAATAAACAGCAAATATTACGTATGTGTAATATGTTGCAGGTGATTCTTGTATGTACATTATTGACATTAATATAGCTAAAGATATTATAGCTAATATGTTAATCTAAATAAAATTACAAAATTACTTAATATTAGAAGACAATTAAATATTAATAATAAATTAAGAACGTACATATTTAGTTATTCGATCAGAATATCTATTTGAACTATTACTATTGTTCGGTAAGCAATATTCTTTTAAAGTGTGTTTTAAACTATAAAAAATCCAACCCAGATATCCAACCGTCACGATAGACCTTAACATTAGCCAATCATACCTATAAAATAAAAGTTTTTAGTAACAACTCGACGAGGATAAATAAAAATCACAAACACAAATCTTAAAGATAATTACGTTTGGAGATATCTCAATCCATCCAGAGACAGTTGTATCAAAATTTCACACATGATTTCAGCTTCTTCATATTGTTCAGTATCAATAAGTTCTTGAATTTTACTTAGTAAAATTTCCCTATTATGAGTAGAATTGCCGAGTGGTGCAAATGGCTTAAACATTATTTTCGTTCTTTTCTTTAATTCTAATATAAAATAAAAAATAATATATACTTTCTTAAAATTTGCTTTTCTAATTAAAAATAAATTATATATGCTTACCATATTTAACTTGATACTGTTCAGATATTTCCTTAGCATTGACAAATAAACTTTGTGCTTTAAATAAAGGTGTATTATTAAGATATACTAAAGGTAATTCTCCTACAGAATTGACTGGATAATTAATTCCGATTAGGGAAGCCTATTGATAGATGTACCTGTTAAATAAATAAAATTTTTAATTATAATAAAGATGTTTGGATTCCAACACAACATACCATAAACGGAGCAATATCTGCTTGTAAAATATCATTTCGCCGAACTTCATTTAAATACCAATCAGCAGAAAATTCATCATGCCCAGTCAGATGTGTCTTATTAGGTTTATTCACACCAGCGCCCCATGCAATTATCGGAGTACGTGTGTTATCTGGATGTCCATCTCCATGATTGCCTAAATCGTGAAATCTTAAGAAAAATTTTTCTTCGAATAATTAGGTTAATTAATCTTTAATGATCCCACCTCTGTTACTCATCCCGTGATCTGCAGTAAAAACGTAAGATGTTTTTCCATCATGTCCATAATATTCTTCAATTAGTTTAACAGTCTTGTTTATTCCCTCATCAATAACTTTAATATTATCCATATACTCTTTAGAATGGGGACCATAAGCATGTCCGTTTGTATCCAATCCCAATAAATGTAAAAATATAACAATTTGGTCATCATGAAGTTGCTGATATAATTTAGCATTAGATGATGAATTTGTAAAAAGTTGAGCTAATTGATCAAATACCCAAATATCCAACTCCTCCGCATCTAATAATATATGTATATATAAATTAAAAAATCAAAAAAAAAAAAAATTATCAGACTAAAAATATTTATCATACCCTTAGCAAAATTTTCATATTCATGACCATACATAAAAGTCTCAACTTTATCAGGATCTGAAGCTCCATCAGCAAACATTGGCAATATGTCAGGTGATCCAAATGACCATGTATGTCTGCTTTGATTGAAGACTGAATCAAATTCTACGGGATTAGATTTCCATCCTAATGATTAATGAACAAGTTAATAAATTCACAATAAAATATATAATTAAATTAACAATTAAAAAAAAATTCTTTTTTATAAAACCTTTAGTTACAGCACTGACATCTTCATAGAATCCTGCAATAATAGCAACATGTCCGGGCCTTGATTCTGTAGGTACTCGAGTATGGGAAACTCCAAAAGTACCATAGTTCAAAATGATATCTCTCAAAAACGGTGCCTTTGTGGTTGGTTGATCTGATTCATCCGAATGAAGCTGATATAATTTGTCTGCTCTTAATCCATCACCTAATATGTTTTAATATATAATTTTGGTATATTTATCGAAACAAGTATAATTTTACAAAATTATAAAAATTTACCTATTATAAGCACGAGTCTATTCGCTGGTGGTGGTAAGTCAACCTGTTGTAATATAATTATTAAAAATATAAACAAATAAAATAACAGTTTATAAAACAACTACTACCTTATATGTCGCCATTCCATGCACCAGAGGCGAAGTAAAGTATATATCAAATATACTCCATATGTATGCCACGTGAAAAATTATTCCTATAAATAAAATATTTCTTGAAGTTGCAAGGTTTGTCATAACTATATGAATGTATAGAGAAAGATCAAATTTTTACGCCTATTTATAGTCAATTTTTTTTAAAGCACTAATGTGTCTGGATTTGATTGGCGGATAAAAAAGACAAAATTTCATAATTTTTTTTTTCGTTTCGGACATTTTGGTTTAAAAAAAAAGATGAACTTTACGATCCTCTCTGAAACTAAGAGATTCGACGATATATTACAATACAATTTATTATAAAATCAAAAAAATTAACGAAATATTTAGTGATTAGGAAACGTTATTACTTTATTAATTAAAACAACTTTTTTTTTATACTGTACTTATTATTAAATTAGATATTCTAGGATTTACTACTTTTTCAGTTATGAATTATTTTTATCACTTTTTAACATAAAAAATTTCACCTTTGTCAGTTTCAGTATAAACATCTTTTTCGTTAATAGTTTGTTTGAGTTCTTCTTCATTGAGTACTTTAGCAAGAGGGACTATTGGTAATTTCAAACCAACCCGATTTGCTGTCAATTCAATACGTTTTTGATCAGAATATCCATGAACTGGATTGTTTAATTCCAAGAGCTCCTTAAATATTTATGGTTTTTTTTAATTAATAAGTAAAACGATGATTAAAAACCAAATTTTACTTACATTGTATTTTTGCCTACTTCTCAAGAAACTTAATATATCTAGCGCGTATTTTGTCAAATTTTCAATCTCTTCTTTATTTGATAAGTCGCGATTTTTTTGATATGTACTTATTACTTCTTCTCTCCATAATTTATTATTATTCCGATATGTGAACTTTCATTGTGAATAGAAGAAATTTTTTAATAAAATTTTCATTTGAAATCATAATTTTTTTTTTTAAAATACCTGCTTGTCAACTTCTTTTAATAATTGACGATACGTTGACAAAATTAACTGTTTACTGCTCATTTTTTTTAAAAAAAAAAAAAAATTTCAACGATCATGTCACGTTCTTATAGTATGGGGATCGACAATGCATAATTCGATAAATTTCACAGCTTTTCCAAATGTTAGAAAAAAATGTTACCGAAATCGTTTAGTTATCAACGCGTACTAAAAGTATCTTATATAAAATTAGGTTCTTTTATCTATTCAACAAATATTTATAAAAGAAATTATTCTTTATCAACATTATCAAAATCAATAACGCAAACGAGAACACAAACACAAAAACTCTTCCCTTTAACCAGAATTCTTAAAGATTTTTCAATTATATTTCCTTTATTTAATACTATAAAAAGATCGATATCTAGTTTAGATACTCCGAAAGAGATAGAACAAGCTGAACGATGGTTAAAAAAATTTACAAAAGATAAAATTCCAAAAGGTAAAAATTATTGATCATTAATGCATTTCTTATTTTTGTTTTTCTTTATATTAAAAAGAATTTGACTTTGTTAGATTTGATAACATTTACTTTTGCACGGAGTAGTGGACCTGGAGGACAAAATGTGAATAAAGGTAAATTAATAACATTTCAGGTTTTTTTTTTTAATATTCATCTTTCATTTAATGTTTAATCTTTTGATTTTTTTTTCTTTCAAAGTTAATACAAAGGTTGATATGAGATTTAATTTAAATGAAGCTACATGGATACCAGAATACGCTAGGAAAAAACTAGAAATTCAAGTAAATTCCGCTTAATTAATTATAATAATACATATCCTCCAGCAATAAACTAACCATGTTTTAAAAATAGGAATCAAATCGACTTAATAAAAAAGGAGAAATCATGATAACTTCAGATAAATCCCGTTCTCAAATTAAAAACATTGAAGATTGTGTTGATAAATTGTATGAAATTATTTTGAAGGCTGCTGAAATACCAAAAGCCCCAAGTGAAGAAACTCTGAAAAGAATCGAACAATTGTATGTATAATAATATTAAAAAAAAAACTGATGGATAGATATGTTTTATAATTTTACTTTTAATGTATGATTAGGAAGAAAGCTGAAAACAATAGAAGAAGAACGGACAAACAATATAGATCAGAAAGAAAATCTTCTCGTCGCACCAAAGATTATGATTAATACACATTTCTTATTGCAAAAACTGCAAATTGAATGTAAGCACATTAAATCACTTTATTAACATTTTAATTAATGATAACTAATATTTTTGGGTTTAAATTTTAGATTTGATTGAGATGAATAGTTGAATCTATCGGTATGACAGGTGATAATTAATTTAAAAATATTTAGTGAAAATTTTAGTAAATAGATAATTATAGATTAGATTATACTTATATTTTGCAAACTCACATTTCCTAGTCTGTAATTACTTTTTTTGTAAAAATTGAATGTAATAATAGTTTAGTAATTACAATCTTACATTATAAATATATCGTAATTTACTTTATCGTAAATATTATTTTATAGTTGCTTGCAAATTTTCTCCTATTTGGCAACTTGAAAATATAGCTATAAGTAGATTATAAATTAGGGTAAATAATACCTTGGCTAAAAATAACAATACTTGTATTAGTTAAAATTCAAGATCTTATTGTTCATCTTCATATAAACAACAATATTCATTTTAGATATATAAATATAAGCAATTGTAATTTGTAAATTAATATTTTATTTGGATTTTGTATTATCTAATATTTTTAAACATTTCACTCTTTACAATATTATAGATTGAAAACAAACATCTATTAACATTTCTTTTAAATCTAATCCTAAATGAATTATTAGCTCATTTGAGATAGCAATCAAGTCAAAAAAATTGATCAAAAATTTATTATCAATTTCATTTACAATTTGCACTTAGATATCTATACTGAAATTTGAAAAACCAGATGTGATTTATTTTTCAAGTCATAGAAGCTACTCATAGATAATACTTTATTATTGATATTATTGATGGGCGGGATGTGCATTTCTGATTTTGCAATTGTAAAAAAAAGTAGTTCTATTAAAAACTTTAAATAATAATTATATTAATAAATATATAAAGTTATTTTTTTATTATTATTTTTTGTTTAATTTTATACATTAATATTTTTAAAGTATTTTTTATCAAATTGAAAAAAAATAAATAATTAATCAATTTATATTCATCATTAATTATTTAATTATAATTAACTGTTAACTAAATTAATTGTTAATTAATCTTTATTTCAATTATATATTTAAGTAATAAATCTATTTGGTAATAATAAATTGAAATCTTTAATAAGAATTTACAATATAATATATAAGTAGAATCTAATTCATTTATTTTTAAAAAGAAAAACTTTAAAATTTTAAAATAATAGTAAAATTTTGGGTTTTATTTGCATTTATTTGTTCAATAGATTGTGTATAATAATAAAAAATTTTTTTCGTCATCACGCGTGCTATAGGCGCAGTTTCATGAACTAATTCTCCGTGACATCTTCAGCGCAGTAATTTTTTGGTCGAATTTCTGATACTTGGCGCAGTATTGTGCTTTAAAGGAAGCGGACTGTAATGTTCTAAAAATGAGATGTAACGGTAAGAGAATTAGTAACATTGCATCGCTTATTTTTTATCACACTGCTAATCTCTAAAATTACGCTGTAGGTTTGGAATTACTGGAAGTTCTTTTGCGGAACTTAGTTAAAATCGATACTTTCTATATAAATTATATGGACAAGAGTGATTTAGATTGGCGAAAATTTTGTAGACAGTTTATTTCGTGTTTGTAGAAAAGGATGAGGATGTGGGAATAATAATAGTGATATGAAAAAAACGATTAGTATAGAAGTTTCTAAGAAACCTGTGAGAGCAAATGTGATGCTGGGACTCACATTAAATGGCCTAGGATCCACGTACTCACTCCCTCTTTGATGGCATCATATTATGCTCGCTACTTCTACCATTATTCATCTTAAAAAAATCAATAAAGTTTTCGTGCTTTACTTTTAATCTGTATATTTAACGATGCTTGAATATACGTGATTGTGTACTTATACCTTTCATGTGGAACTTGGAAATTAAGACTTTTAATTGTAGTAAAATATAGATTAATGATTGCGCTCGGCCGGATGCCGAAGACATAACTGAAGTGTCGTTGCATAGTGGCAGAAAAGTGACCATTCGAGAAGTGCGCCTACTGAATCGTATCTTTTCAACGAATAATTCCGTCGCCACACAACTGCCCAACGATAGTCAACCCTTGAACACCGACTAAATATCGAAACACGACAGAAATGTCCACACAGACTAAAACAGGTCGTTGCGTGGTGGCAATGGGGTGGACCATTCGAAGAAATGCGCCTACTGGCCAAAACCATCTTTATCAATGAAACACTTAGAGTGCAAGCATCGACACGTAACCATTCAACGATGTCACCACCCTCGATACGCCGGTCTTCTTTCAGACTTTCAGACCGAAACACTGATAATTTGTGAACGCGTAGCTAAAAAACGAGTTAAAAAACGAAAACTGATTTATTCGGTGTCACAAATCACATGATCACATGCTGATACTGCGCCAGTATTTTTAAAATGAAAAAGTCATATACTGCCAAGATTATTTAAAAATCAATTGAAATTTATTCCAAATAGTAAAATGGAATCAATATTAATTCAAATTTAATAAATTTTAGAAAATTTCAAAATAATTTAATTATTAAGATTAAATGATGTTAACCCTTGCAACAAAATTTTCACTCCCACATAATTACATGATTTATTGATTTATGTTTGATTGGGATTGTCATATGATCGACGAAACCTTTCGTTTAAAGTTACCAATTAAGTTTATTGAATATATATAACGATATACTGTATTTATAGTATAAAATTATTTTTTTTCCTAAAAAAAGATTTAAAGTTTCATTACGTTATTGTTAAAGGATCAATTGAATAAGCTTACTAACATTGATCATATATTTATAACGTAATATTAAATGATACAGGTTTTTTTCAAGATAATCCCTTATAAATCCAACTTTTTTTTTTTTTTTTTTTACGAATAATGCAAAGCGATTAATGAATGATCGATCATGATATTAATCGTTTACAATAAATAATTTTAATTATTATAGTTAAAATCTTCCCGATCTCTATTAGACTATATTTTTAATATCTTATACCCTTAAAAATGAGATAGTTTTGAACATGATACGATACATGATACAATTACATGATACAATGAATGCAATACATGATACAATTTGTCTGAATGATATTTGCAAAGTTCATTGGTGTTCAATTATTCGAAAATAAGAAAATTTATCGCAAAGTTGATATATATTCTCATCAAATTTCAAGAACTTGCCTTCCTGTTATCTAGAAAGATCTGCAATTATTATATGATTAGTAAGTTTTATGATAAATTTGATAAATCTAAAAATAATTTGTAATTTTAAAGTAATCTCTGTATATCTGTATTTATGCAGAAATATGCATTGGGAAATTAATTTAGAAAAAGAATAACGAAATCTTATCTTTATCAAAAACAAAAAATGCAAAAACGAAATTTTTTTAATATACAAAGCAACGATTGCAACAATTCGATATCAGTCAATGTTTTGCAGTTTGTAAATAGTATCTCAACGCTATTAGCCCTAATTCTATCCTGACACTAAATATTCTAAATACACTACTTGTACATTTAATGACACCAAATATTGACCCTGTTAACCTAAAGAATCATGTAAAAAAACTCGTGCTTATTTGCCAAGACAAGGAAAAAAAAAATAGAGAAGAGAACAAACAAATAGCCTTGAAAATTGTAAATTTGATGCCTTCCATGTGTTTTTATAAATATAAAGAGATTTTGTTTCGTTATTTTGGATCTTATTGTCCTGTATTGATTCGTAAGTATGATGACAATCTGTTTATTTGTTTACGATTTGCAGTTTTAAAAAAAAAAGCTTGGCAAAATAAAAAAAAAACCGGCTTGCATTAGCCAAGAATTACACAAATTTTATTACGGTAATTGATTGGTTGTTAATATCATATTCAATCAATACTATTAAATCTATCATTAATCATTATCCGTTATTCCTAATTAAAGATTTATATCGGTACGGCGGATAAAAGATTTATCATGATTTATTTTTTTATTAATATTTTTAAAGTTTCCTTTTGTATAATATATGTATAATAAAAGTCTCGGAATATAAAGAAAAAGATTTTTCTTACCGTTTTTATACAACAATCATATACTTATACTTATATGTTGCGATTGTCCGAACCCCCGAAGTATTAAAATATTTGATCTTTCTCTATAATGGACGATCAATTAAAAATAAATTAAAAAAAAAATTATTCAGGGAAATTTAATTTATAATATGATAAAAAATTAGTAAATTTTTGTACATCCTTTGTTATATTAATAAAGATCATATATAATTTTAGTTTAAAGTGCGAATAAGTAATTAATAGAAAGAATTATATTTATTTACACTAAAAAATGTGTCCGCGCAGTATTTCACAATTATAATTTATTTATAAAATACTTTTTTTTTTATTCAAAATATACGGTAAAATAAAGCAAATTACTTCTAAAGAAAGAAAGTAAGAAAAGAAAAAAGAAGAAAAAAAAAAGGAAAAATGCTGATATGCTCAATAAAAATAATTCCCGCAAAATAATCTAAAAAAGTGTATAATAAAAAGAATTATGGATTATTGATTGATAAATTATTAGTTGAAATTAATTAATTAATAATAAAATCTAAAGCGAAATTTTTTTTAAAAATAGTCCTTTTATGAAATTAGCAATTTTGCTTTAGAAATTAAACTAAATGGTTCCAAATCATCATTATTAATCCACATACAATGCCTAACAACAAGTTCTTTTCAACAGAAATTGAGCCACTTTTGCTAATAACTGTAGGTTCACTAGATGATTTACCACTAGGAGATTTAGTGGAAGCATTATTTTGTCCTTTAATATTAGATGGAGGAAGTGTAACATTTTCAACATAGGGTTGTTTATCACCCGAACATACAGACGCACTTTGTGGGCTAAATTTGGCATTAACAACAATATCCATAGCAGCTTCTGCTTTCGAAGAAGATTTGACAAAAGCATCATGTTCTAAAGAAGCAAATCCAGTTGTTGCAGTTGTATTCTGTACCCACATTGAAAAATTCCCTGTGATCCAATTCAAATCATAAGTTGGATCCGAATTTGATTCCCAATCAAATGTATCATGATTCCAAAAAGCCAATTTATAACCAAGTTGTTTTAATATTTCACGAACTCTATCATCAGCATCTCCTTGGGGAGCTCTAAACCATTTAGGTGTTAAACCAACTGCTTCTTTAATTGCCATTTCTGTCCATTTTGTTTCAGCTATAATTTCTTCATTAGTTTGAGATGTAAGAGCTGTATGAGACCAAGTATGTACACCAATTTGATGACCTAATAATAATTTAATAACAAAAATAAATTAATTAATCCTTTATAATTATAGTTTTATAATAATAATTTACCAGAATCAACGACTTGTTTGAGAATTTGGGGATTTTCAAAAACTCTACTTCCAATTACAAAGAAAGTTGCCTTAAGACCTCTGGCATTAAGCGCATTAAGAACTCTCAATGTATTATTTCTAAAATATGTACGTGTGAATGCGTGAGCGTAAGATGAGAAATGTAAATTTAACAAGTAATAACTATAATTAATACTTACGTAGGACCATCATCATACGTTAAAGCCCATTCTGAAAAGAAATTGAAGCAAAGTTTAATCATTATAATCATTAAAAACGTAAAAATCATTAAATAATTTTTAATTAATTACCTCCTTTCTTAGGACAAAAAGCGAAATCAGTATCTCTTACACAAGTTGTGCAAGACCAGACACAAAATTCGTCAGTTGGGGCACATGCGGACCCAATAGGTCTAATAGGAGCCTTTGGTAATTTCGTTTGATCTACAAGAGCAGTCCAAGAAGCTACGGGTGGTGGAGGTTGATCAACTGGAGGATATTGTCCTTTAAGCTGTGCTTCGACGTTTAATGTTGTAGTAGATAATGCCAGCAAAAAAATTGATATTGCCGAGAATAATTTATACATGATTGATAATTTCTTGTAGGAATAAAAGATGGTGTATTTATGCGGTTTAATCCCTTCCTTTTTTGACCGGCTCAACAGAATCTTTTTGGTAATTAAAAAATAAAGGGAAAAAATTGAAGAATCACGCCATTTATATAACTTTTTTTTCAAAAATTTATTGAAGATTGTACAACACAATTTAGAAGTAACACAAAATTCTCGTACGTTTTTATACCTGTTATATTAATGAGGATTCTAAAGAATTTATAATTGGTTAGAAAATTTTTATAATTTTTTTAATATTATATAAACAGTATTGTTCGGTCTTTACCTAATTAAATTCTTGATCAACTGTTTTTATTTTATGATACGTCATGATTTAAATGTAAAGATTATGATTCAAGGAGTTATAAAATTAATTTATAATATTTATTAATGGAAACTCTTGGCTTATTATGTCTTTATGTAACTAAATATGTACGATTTTGCTCGTTTCTAATAATATATTAAATAAAAATAATTCTTTTCTAATAACTTGCATATAAACTTAAACTTTAAGGTGTTTTTTTACTGGTCAATCTTTTCATTCTTTTTAAAAAATAAGTTATGATTTTATTTGATCATCTACCTTCAAAAAAGATAAGACATTTTTTTTTTTTATTATTTTATTTTCTTCGTAAAGAAAGAACTTTTTTGCTCAATACTAAAAATAATTTTTTTTTAATTTAAAAATATTAAAATTTATAATATAATATATATACTGTAAATACATAATAATAATTGACACGAATAAAAAAAAATTTTTGTTTAACAGATTTAAAAGAATTTTTTTTTTTTCCTCATTTTTTTTTTTTACCTTTTTTTTTTATAAACGGTTTCATATCTGAGACCATGAAAATTGCCAAGAAAAGTGCCAAGAGACTTTTTACAATTCTAAAGGAAAATTGTTATTACGTTTACATTATAGTAAATAGTTAGAATCATGGGACTTGTAATAATTAAGCTTATAATTAAAACGTTCAATATAAATTATAAAACAAACAATTAACAAATGTGTTCTCAACGAGGTATGACACCATTAAACCCAATTAACACGCAAAAGAATAAAATGTGAATATCTTTATATTATTATTTCTTTTTTTTTTTTTTTTCCTCGTGAAATTTTTTTTTCAAATGTTTACCAAAAGTGTCGATGCAGCTTTGAAATAAATAAAACAATTCTAAATTTGGGCTTTAAGTTTACACGAAAAAAAAGAAAGATACGGGATAAATTTTAGGCGCAAGAAAAAAATACCAAAAATGTTGCAGTTTAATAATAGAGTATTGCTTGGCATTTTCATTTAATAACAATTAGGTTAGATCAAATGCAAGATCTAAGTATTATTGTAATTCAACATGCAAGTGCCCTTGTAACACTAGAATCGGGCCATCTCTAAAAGGATTAGTACAAAGGATTAGTGCAGGCTAAAATTTTCATCTATAATTCCGTTCGATATTTCGACAAGGAATGAATGGAAATAATTAAAAAGATATGAAATGACATTATATAACATTATATATTACATTAATTTTTTATAATTACGTCAAAGTTATGAATAATGTTTTGATAAAGAATGGCTAATGACATATTTTGGAGTTAATAATATACTAATTTGGTCTGAACACTATTAAATTTGGCCCGAATTTAAACGGAAATTTTTCCGTTATTAGTTTGGTTAATATTTAAAGATTTATAGATCTTGAAATTAAGCACAGTTAATTTATCCATTATATTAAGTCTGATTGTTGAAATTGTGCAGTAATATGTGTAATCATATAACAGTAAACGCGAACGCGAGCTTCAATTTTAATTTATTATAGTGTCATATTCTTTTATTAAACTTTATACAATCGAATAAAATCGAATAAGCTATACCCCAGCGCTGATAAAAGATCAGCCATGTTCTAACATACCTTTGGAACAATAGAACTATGACCTATTAAGGTAAGGAGGAATTAATATATTCATGAATTCTTCACAAATGATGGCCAGAAATGATGTCGACTCCCCTCATCTATTTTAGGAAATTCAAAAAAATGTAATGTCATCTTGCCCCAGCCTTCCCCCTAAAATACAAAAGTAATACAAAGTATGATACTTAATTTTAAAGTTAATTTACCGGTTAATAAATGAATATCCTAAAATTATGAAGGTAAAATCTCCGGTAAATATCTTTTAAAATCTAAATTATCTTCTTATTCTTTATCCCCTAAACTCGGTGCATTGATAGAAAATCTTTAATTTTTCCCATCCTTATCCTAAACGGTATGTTAAAAGCAAAGTCCGTGATATATACCGTTGTATATATATCCTTACCTTTAAACCGGGTTTGAACTTTTTTCTTATCTAACCAGTTTGTTTGCGGATAGACAAGTTAGCGGAAAATTTCGAAAAAAAATCTCTTTTTTTTTCAATTTAATTCGTAAAGTTTAAATTCAAGTAAACGATTTTATCCGAAAAATTTTTGTTTTTTCTGATTCTTAATATTTTGTTGTTGTATTGAACGTAACCACTTTGCTTCGAGTAATCAAGGCTAAAAAAATTACATTATTTTTTTTAAAAAAAAAAAAGTCTACTGAGTGATGTTTTTTAATTATTAATCTGGCAAAATTCATGTTTAAGTCGACATCATACCAAAAAGGATCCCCAGGTAAAATGAAATGATAGATTAATTATAGAAATATTGTTTATATAAATTGATAACGTATCATTTATTATAAATTTTAAATTAATTCAGTACAATTAATTTATCTGATATTCATCATCACATTTATTATTATAAGATTTACGGTTCAATGCTTTTTCTAATTATTATCGCACAGCCCTATAGGATCATGCTAATTTTTTTGACCGATATTTTTATTATTGTTCAATATTGATGTGAGAAGTTTATTTGCGTTCAATATTGATATCAATAGTTTATTTGCGTACAATATTGATCAAAAAAGTTTATTTGCGTACAATATTGAAAAGAAATTTCTATTTAAAGCATGATCTG
>JADRCO010000342.1:0-37021 GCA_021464525.1 Rhizophagus sp. LPA8_4_AMF | reverse complement strand
AAAAAAAAAAAAAAAAAAAAAAAAAAAAAAAAAAAAAAAAAAAAAAAAAATAGGGGAAATGGAAAATAACGAATAATTTTAGGAAGTGATTGCTTTCATAGGAACTCTTTTTTTTTTTCTAAAGATGAAACGCGTTTAATTCATTAAGAAAAAAAAGTACTATGGTAAATAAGGTTTAATATGTTAAGACTTTTCTAAATTAAGAACATAAGTGGTAAATTCTTTGATCAATTTATTGATTTACATGATACAAAAGACGGTATAAAGATAAGTGATGAAAATATTGAACTCAAAAAGATTATGTACAATATCGTATAAATATTTACTAGAAATTGTCAATTTTTTATTGGAGAGAAGTTCTATTAGGATATTCACATAAACAAGTATTAATTTGGTTAAGATGATTAATCAGGATTTACTGCAATGAAAGGAGCTCCCTTAAATAGTTAGTCATTAGTTTAGTCATCCGAGTCCTTCATAAAAGAATTCTTATTATTCTTATTATTCTTATTATTTTATTATTAAAAAATGAGAGTTTTTTTTTTATTCTTATATACACATACAAATATATTTTCATTTCAATTTATTGTGCCAAATGATCATCATTGACTAGTCCAAAATAATATATTAGTCAGAACAAACAAAAAATCTTTCCGAAATGGTATTCGTTAAATATTTTAATTAGTAAAACCCATTTGAAACATATATAAATTTAGCACATGTTCCAATCAATTTTAAAAGATTTTTATAATATTTTAAACGAATAGAACCGCAGCAGTTTAGCAGAAAATTCTTGGCAAGTTCACGTCATCTTGTAGGTTTTTTAATTAATATTTTATAAATTAACATAAATTCTTAATTTTATTCAATTTATTCAATATTCTCTAAATATTAAAAAATCGGTATTTCCGAATTTAACTCCTTCCATTTAAGGGTGAAGGGATGAATGTCAAAATATGTCAAAAATAAAAAAGGAAAATTTTAATTAAATACTTTCTTTATATAGAAAACAGAAAAAACAAAATAATAAAATTTCCATAAATTTTATACAGTCCATTGTTCATAAATTAGTGTAAATTAATACCTCTTTAAAAAGAAATCTATGAAAGAAATTTATTTATTCGTTACAATTTACACAAGTATATTCACAAGGTATAATAATTATTAATAATATTAATTATATTAATTATAGAATATTATTTTTCTATCTGGAAGGACATTTTTTTGTCCCGTTTTTCGGTACCAATTCCGAAACAAATTAAAAATAAAAATCTTTGAACAATATTATCAAACATGCTGTATGGATTAACATTATTAAACAATATATTGTAAAAAAAAAAATTTTTTTAATCGAAAACAATACTAAAAATTCGAGTCAGTTTTTAAATTCTAGAGTATTACTTTTTTTTTTCTTTAAAAAATGTTTCAGAAATTTCAAATAACGTTTTCTTTTTTCAGAATCTTTGAATATTACTTTTTTTTTTTTTTTTTAATTATACTTGTATCAATTTCAATATTATACAATATAAATCTATAATTTAGCTGAGCCATCTTAATGGAAAAAATGTCAATTGGTCTCGTACTTTACAATGCATACAATATTCTTATTTATTTATAAATTTTATTTTATTTTTTTTTTTTTAAAAAAAAAAAGATTAATTACTATGTTAATTTTATCGTGAATTTCGTTATGTTTTGCTTTTGTTGTTTTGCTTTTGGAATAATAATATCAATATCAATGTATGCAGAAAGTCATGATGTAATTTTCGGAATTGTAATTTTAATAATTATTACAAATATTTAAATATTTACATATGATTATTACAGTATTATTTCGATAATCTTTTATTTTATTTTTATATATAATATTTTATACATATTATATTATATAGAAATTATCCGGAATAATAAATTTTAATGAATTAATAATTTTTTTCTAAAAAGAAAAAAATTTATCGTAAACAATCATTTATTTATTACAAAATAATATTACACAAATTTAATTATTGTTTGATATCAAACATTTATTTGTTACGTTTAACCCTGAAAATCCCTCAACGCTTAAAGGGATCACAAAAATATTTTGCAGTATTTTCTCTTCATTGAAGTAAGATGATTTTTTTGATTCAACATAAAAAAAAAAAAAAAATTAAACATCAAATAATATCAAATTCACGTCAAAGCAAAAATAAATAGTAGATATAGTACATATGCGAGATTTTCATCATCATCATATGTTTATATTTTATTTATTATTAATATTATTATTTAGCTTAATCATCTATTAAATTAAACAGGGAAGAAGTGTAAAATAATTATTAAAATGAAAAACCTTAATCTTACTAATTTAAAAAGTTATAAAAAAAAAATGATAAACATAAAAACTTGATAAGAAAATTAAACATAATTAAAAAGGGGTTAAAAATATAATGGGGGTTAAAAAATTTAAAGTAATTTATTTTTTTAAAGTAGAAACACCTAGAAAAAATATATAATAAAATTATTATTTTTAAAAGAAATTTTAAATTTTGACGTCACTTTGGCCTGCAGATAACGTCAATTCACGCAAAATTAGTAATTAAGGAAATGCCAATTCAGGAAATTCCCAAGGTAAGAACAAATCGACTTGATCAAACTGTACTCCGTTATAAAAGTCCTTTTCAAAAGGAGTACCGGCGTTCTGAACGTTTATCTGAGAAATTCGATTAAGGGTATCCGCGTTTACATCCGTGATTCGTCTTCTGTTACGATCGTTAATTCTATTGATCTCGTGTGCTGAGTCTATAAATTTTTGACGTTGAAAACGTGTAGAACGATTCCAAATCCTTTTTGTTGCTATAATGATTATATAATGACTTGGTATAATTTGTAATCTTCGAGCTTCTTGGTGTACGATTTGTTGCATTAGAGCTTTTCCAGTTGCTCTTTTACCGTTCCTGAAACGTGTCGCAAACATATTTGAATTATATGAAAAGTTATAAAGATTGTTAATGTTTATGTTTTCTAAGAGATTTTTTAATATGGTTTCGTTTCGATGATTCCCTTGGATATTCATTTTTTTTATTTTTTTATTTTCGTTTGAATGGAAGGGTGATGAGAAAAAAAAAAAAAAAATTTGAGCAATTATTTATACATAAATTCATCTAACGAATTCTGTATTCCGATTCGTTACTAATCTATAAATTAGGATATAAAGGAAAGATTTCTCTTAAATTAAATCGTACTTCTTTTAACCAACCAAAACATTTATCTATTTTTAAAATTTATAATATTATTCGTTAATCAATTTTTTTACAAGAAATGAACAAGTCGGTAGTAAAAGTGGCAAATCTTTGATCGGATACACCAAATTTATTAAAAGTTTCATTTTATTAATCGAGGGGTTTTTTTTGTACAAGTTAATAATAACAAATAATATAATTGAATATTTTTGAATGAAGAATCTGAAAAGCCTCATAAAAATTTCTTTCCCTTTGAACAATTGAATAATCTCTCATTAAAATTTTGTGTTTGGCAAGCTGGCAACTCATTACATTTATGCAGGAATATTTTATTTAGAGATCATATCATAATAAAATACAAATAATTACATATGAGAAAAATAATATCAATGACCGACAACAAACCAAATTTGAAAATATCCGATATATTTTAACATAACAATAAGATGATAAACATCTCCTATTGGTTCAATTAAGAATGAATGAGCCATAACCTTATTCTGTTCTAACCGATGGTTAATATACAGAAGAAAGTACTTCATTGTATAAATTGAAATGCAAGATATTGCATATACAAATTTACTTTTATGTTAAAGTATGAATCAATGCAATTGTATAAGCTCAGATCCCTTCCCTACTTTGTATCTAGTGTTTTATTATTATTTTACCGGAGTTTTACATTGAATATCTTTGCACATGGCCACATGTCTATATTACAATGACTATTTGCATTAATGTTTATTTTTGTGACAATAGCTGTTATAATTGCTATTAAAAAATTCCGACTACGTCGTAATCAATTCCTCTTACATGTAATTAACACGACTTACGTGTATAGTTTGTATGTATGCTTAGTTTAGAATTACGCCAAACTAATAAATAGATTTTCATCAATAAATAGATTTTCAGTTTCATCAAAAATAAAAGTGAAAAATAACCAATAGATTTAACAAAGATTATTTGTTCTAAATGTAAAATTACGTGTGGCGTGATTTATGTCTAGGTTTTTTTTTAGCATAACAGATAAAATAGCCATCAAAACAAAAAAAAAAAAATTAAATTGAATTAAAAATAAATAAAGTTAATAAAATTAAAATATAATAAACAAATAAAAAAAAATGGAAATAGAAAATTAAAATTATTACTATAATAAATAAATAAAATAAAATAAAATAAATCTTGGACGACAATGAACTAATCTAATCCTTTTATGATTTATTATTATTGATTACGGATTTGCTCCCTTAAAAAACGAGATCGGACATGAAACAAAAATAATGGGTTACAATGATAAAATTTATATACATTTACCGTATATATATATAGCCACATTATAATAATTGTGTGCAAATTAATGATTGTATTCTGCGAAAACATGATTTACGATCGAAACTTATTTATTGATGTTTCATTAAATATTAATTTTTAAAAGTCCATTAAGTTACCGACCTTTTATGCATCGGTTACAATTGAGACTAAGTTACACATATATATAAATCACTAAAATAGGTTTCTTTAAAAAAAAAATTTGTAGTTATCGTATAAAATAATTGGAGAATCTTAAAATTTGAACCATATTAATATGGTTTTCTCTATAATTTAAATGCAACTTATAATTAAAAATATTTTCAAATATTGTTATTTGAACTTAGATTAAGGTTTAATTATTTCTAATACTAATGGAAATTTGAATAGGAATTCGTTGTTGCGTAAGAGGTGGATGGAAATTTACATTCATGTTGTTCGTCATTAAATGAACGGATGAAACAATGTGATATGGCCTAGAATTTTTACGTGAATAGTAGTATTTCGCATCACTCTGGAAGTAAAGACTTTGAACTTCACGAGATAATTGAGTATATTGTTGTCTTTGTTGAAGAGTAGCATAAGTCCAAAAGAAATTTGCTTCGTGATTAATGAGTAATTGATTATTAAATCCAAGTCTTTTAGCTTCTTTAGCAAAGTTGATTCTGAAAATATCATACATGGATGGTGGTTTAGCTAAATGACGTCTCGAATTCAAATACAATTGTAATAATTCATTTGGATTCCTATATACTGGAGGGAAGATATTTCCACGATCGATTCTATTGCGTAACAAAGTAGTGCTCATATTAAAGAAGGTAAAGGAATGTTGTTAATGGTTAGTAAATTATTAAATAATTTGAAATGTAAAAATTTTTAAAAGGGATATATTTATAATCGAACGATTATATAATGATTATCTGATAAAGATGATTCTGAATTCTCGTTTTTAAACCGCTGCCAGAAAATCTTTCATTAATTTCCAACTAAATAAAATTTAAAAAGGAAATTTCAGAAACTTATTGAGTCAATGATTGTTATATTAGCAGCGTATAAATTTATCGGGGGGGAAGGAGTTCGAAAATATGATTTGTTGCATGCTTGTGCAAGACTTGGCATTTATTCATACTAAATATATTATTTTGGGATTATAAATAGTTAAAAGAACTGGATACTTAATAAAAAAAATAAAGATTTCATTGTGATTAACATGATATTCTTAAAATCATAAGTGATTATCTTTATAATTGATTGTAATTTTTTTATTCCCCTTTTTAACAGATTATTTTTTTTTTTTTTGCAAAAATTTTGACATTTAACACTTTATTATTTACGATTAAAATTAATTTCCCTTACTTTCCCTTGCTCGTTTCAGATTAATTTCCTGATCACTAGTCAGGTACCTAGGTAACCATACCTCACCAGTCACCACAAAACATGATATTTTATTCTAAAATATAAATTTTATTTTAGACCAAAATAGTAGATGAGATTTAAAAGTTCATTATATAATCAAATTTTAAATGTGTTAAATGTGTCACATGCTTTAATTATTGGTCATTATTTAAATTACTGGCATATTAAAACTTAATGCGTGAGTAAGCGCAAAAATTTTTAAACGATTTTGGACAAGCTAATTATTTTTTATACTTGATTGATAAGTCCAAAACTTTATTCAAAGCTCAAAAGTTAACCGAAAGTTTAACTCGCATAAAAGAATTAATAGATTTGCGCGATGAGAGAAACGTCAAAATATTTTTAAAGAATTTCAATTATGAATATTTTGTTAATCATTTTGTACAGTATTATCGTTGTCCATTGTGATTACTGATTAGTGAGTAAATAATATTTTAATTTTTTTAGTAAATCATTATTCTTTAAATTATGTATCAAAAAAAAATTTTTTTTTCTTTTGGGCAAAATTAGCTAAAGTTGGTAAAAATTGTAATATCTTTTATTATTAGTAATGAATTATTTATTGAAAGTCGCACAAAATTTTATTAGTGTGCTATAAATTCGTAAATAGGAAATCTTTTATTCAATAATAATAAATTCTTTTCATGTCAAATTACAAATTCTTTTGTCCTTTGTCACTTAAAAAAGAAAATAATAAAAGCAATATCTTTATAAAGTCATTAATAAAGTTGTAAAAAATCATTCCCCGATAACTTCCGAACTATATATTCTATGAAATTCCTTCTAGGGGTTAAATGGATTAGGTTAAATAAGATTAATAATGGAAGCTACGCCAAGCCTTTTCATTAATAAGCTGGGATGGAAAGTAATTTACCCGTGCCACTATCGCATGTAATCACGCAATGCATAATTACATAAAATTAATATCGATCAGCCACAAACGATGACGATGAGCAGTGATTTTCGACTGATCCCAATTTTTGTTTCGCGTGTCAATTGTGAACTATTTTTTTTTTTTTTTTTTAGTAAAATACATTTATTATAAACAAAAGCTTCTTTATTTAATTTTAAGTTTTTTGAGAACCTATTGATTGGTCGATATGAGATTTAATAATAACCAATTAAAGAAAGATTCTTAATAATTAATATCGAATAAAATTATATCCATGTACTAATCATATGGTACATATATAAAACGCCATAAATGAAATGAAAGTTCATTTTAAAGAATTTGCACGAAAAGAAAAAAAAGAATTCATTGAAACTACAATCATGCATGTAAACGGACCAATTAAGAAAAATATAAATAACGGAAAAAATTCCTTAATATAAAATTAATCTGACAAACCTTTTTTTGGTAACTTCCTTAATTGGATGTTAAATTCTTGAATGATGTAAATAAAATCATAATTGTCTTCTGATAGTAGAAAGATGTTTCATTTTTATTTTCTTGGCAGATAAATGATTTTCAAAATATTTTTATCGTACGCCATCAATTCGAAATTTTTAATATTTTTTTTTTTTTTTTCAACAATATGACAATAAATTAATTTTTACGTATGTCGTGTTATAAATATGAATATCTAATCTAGATAAGAATAAATTCGATCGTTTTTATTAATAGAGATAAAAAGTTTCATTCATTCGTGTAACTCATGTTCCTGGTTGTTTCCGATTAATTTTGAAATATTTAAAATATTTAAAATAAATATATCATCATATCACAATTATCAATGTATGCATTAAAATGTCGTACGATACCCTTTATTGGGGATTTTGTACCTCAGAAACTTCATTGTGTTTGTTTTTTCGATCTGCAATAGATGCATAAAATGTCTATCATGAATTTGGTAATTAAAATATCCTATCATTTTAATAGTTTGAATGGACAAATATAGTAAATTCACCGGTAGAAAATTCGAAAATATTTATTAATTTATCTTTATTTGAAAAATAAAAAAGCGCTAATATTTATGCTATTCAGATTTCGGAATGCAATGAAAGGTTCTGCGTTGTAACATTGTAAAAGAACTTTGAAATGAAACACAAAATAAACAATTTAAATACTTATTACTCATATATATTCGGTTTAATAATAAAGATCATTAATCAGTAATTATTTTTTATTAATAATTAAATTAAAGTTAATTATGCAAAATACATATCACGACATTAATATAATTTATGATAAGGAATTGGCGGAGAATTTATTAGTAATAGATAATCTAGTAAAAACTCGTTTGTAAACTATATGGAGTTATATATTTGTCATATAGTACCAACAAGGTAATAAAATCACTATATTTTACCATGTTAAAAAAAATTACGCCGTAAAAACCAGGGAGGAAGGGAAAAAAAAAATTTTTTTTTTCAAATTAGGTTAGATAACACGTCAAGGGTTTAAATGGATTACAAATTTAGTTAGTAGAATGATCTTCTCCTTTGTGATAATGATACGAACGCCTCATGATTTTTGCCACACTTAAGTGAATCACGTCCTCCTTTTGGAATATATGATGAAATATATTTGGTGACTTTTCGGTAATGACCTATTTGCGTTCAATAAATCTTGCAGATCTTGTGCGCCACATATTATATCGCGTTGAAAAAAAAAAAAAAATGAATAACACACTATTTTTGAAATTCCCCGTTTTTTTTTTTTTTGTCTGTAGGCGGAGAGTTTTTTTGTAAATTGGAACATGTAGATACTGAACACAATAAAATAATTATCTAAATTCAATATCGTACACCAGAAACTTAACGCGCGTAATTACAATGAAAATTTAATAACATATATATTAAAATTAATTAAAATTAATTAATCAAAGAAAACTTTACTTTTTAGTACACTTGCATAGAAGTACACAACTTTCGGGATTAAAGTAAGCAGAATTGGGATTAGTCAAATATTAGGTAAGGTTTAATATAGAGTACTACTGTGATGCATAATAAAAAAAAAATCACTAATGCTCATTAATTAATTAAAAATTTTAGTATTAATTATATGTATGTATGTATTTCTGTTTATGTTATTTTTTATTATCGAAACTTATATATTATATATATATATATATATATATATATATATAATTATATCAGTACATTAAAAAATATTAGTTAATATTTTTTAACAGTAAATATTATGTAAGTTGTAAAAACCGGAAATTTATAGTTATTTAATGAAAACTTCTTTTAGTTTTAATTCCGTGAATGTTTGATGATAAGTAAATTAAAAAACATATATAAAAAGAGACAATAACAAGATTTATAACCTGTTTAAAAAAAAAAAAACTGCCGAAACTTCAAAAAAAAAAAAATCGAATTAATATATAATTTAATTTTAATATTATTTGTAGTTTGTAATTTATATTGTTGTTATAAACATTTTTTTTTTCAATATATATAAAAGTATATTTTTTTCCGATTGAAAATAAAATTCTTTTTTGAGAACTAAGATTGTCTGTCCCTCCAATGCACAATATAAATAAAATCTTTTTAAAGTACTGGTATAATCAGGGGGTGATGATTAATGCAATGGTGAAAAACGATGTCAATTTATATAAATACATGGGGATTTCACTCTTCTCTAATCTTTTGCCATTGAAAAAACTCACGAAAATTAAAGCAAATATAAAAAAAAAAAATCTTGGCAATCACTTTAAAAATATATTTTTTATACAAAACTTTAAAGAGATCTTCCATTAAGAATCAATAATAAAAAATATTTTAACGAAATAAAGCGTTTGCCAAGATATAATCGATGGCCACTCCCAATTTTTCGTTAGACTTTTTAGTCGATAATTTAATGAACAAGATCGACAGAAAAATGATTTTTCCACCTCATTTAAATGATCCGGTAGAGTTATTGACTACAAGTTTTAATAGAACCAATCGACCAACTCGTCCTCCAAATGGGTTTCTTCTTTGCCGCAAGAATGTTCACCATATCGCAAAAGAAGTAGGAATAGTTAATATGCGAGTTATTAGTAAAGTTAGTGGAATTTTATGGAGAAGTGCTTCTTTAGAAGAGAAAGAAATGTATGAAAATTTAGCAAGTGAAGTTAGTTTTGTTTACACTCAAAGGTATAATATTGAAACGTATAATCAATCTACCCATGTAAGAGGAATTATACCAGCTTATATGCCCTACCAAATTCCTCGTTTTAACTCGTATAATAATTTTTCTCCTAATTCTTTGACAACCTCTCCAACTGATTATCCTCTTATTCCTGATTTTTCATTGGAACCTTTTCCTAATGGACTTGGATTAAACTTTGAAAATTTCGATTCCGAATGTTTTTTAATGTATATTAATAATGTATCGGCGGAAATTTAAAAACATTATATTCCTTTCGCCGGGAAAAAAGTACAAAATATATATATATATATATATATATATATATATATATATATATCCCCTAATTTTCTTATTTATTATCGACTTGATAAGTTATCAAATTTATCTAATAATGGATTTTCTTATTACACTATTTTTATATAATATTATATATGTTATAGTCAAATTAATCGCTTTACTAATTTTAGTAATTTTATGATTTTTTTTTTTATACAATTACTTTATTATTTTTTTTTATGTTACTAGTAACCTATGTTTAAATAATTTAACTATGTATGGAATATTACGATATAATGTAGCCTACTTATGTATTTATGCAAACTTATATAAGGATTGATTGATAATTAAGATTTTAATAAATTAAGACTTATAAGCTCAAGCTATTAGTTTATCTTCATAGCACTTGTTTTATTATTATTATTATTATTATTATTATTTCTGTTTAATAAAACCGTGACTAAAACCATTGTTTTTTTGTGTAATAAAATTACGCGTAACCAATTTTCTTATATAAAAAAAATTATTGAACGCCCGCGATCGACTTTTGGGTTTGTGACCCAAAGTTGGAATGATCAATCTATTATCCATGTAATACAACGATATAAAAAAAAATAATTGACATTTATATAACGAGAATAGTTCAAATTTAATTTGAAACGGAAATACTATTTAATTTAAATGTAATCGTTAAAAAATTATTCGTTTTTTTATTTTATAATAAAATTTAATTTGGGCCGGTACTATAAATTTAACTCTACTAAAAGACTTGGTTATAGATAATCAAGTAGATCTTTTGAATTTTCGCGCTCGTTCTTTTTCCGAAGAGTTCTCGAAAGTTTTGGCACTTTTCAAATTTTTTTTATTGTGTAACAGTGTAACAGTTTATACGTTCGGTCAAAAAAAAAAAATTTTTTTTAAATTCTTTCGGAAATGTCATTTATGTAAATTAGCTAATAATTAATGATGCATATTTACATTTTATTACTTTTACTTCACTGAAAAGGAAAAAAGGATTTTCCAAGTTTCACAGCGAGTAATGTATTAATAATTATTCGCCAATAAATATTTTTAGTAAACTCTGTGAACTGTGAAGTTATTGGGATTCGGGAGAATCGAATTTATTGTGAATAATAACACGTGTCGTGTAATTATGTTTATAACAGCAAATCGTAATAAATTATTTATGCACGTTTATAATAAAGTCACCAACTTTTCAAAAACGTATATTTAAGATTAAACATTCAATACTAATAAAATGGTAGATCTTTATATTAAAAAATATTTTGTTTGATGCAAAAGCAACTTATTGTACCGGATTTAAGTAACACATCATTGTCATAAGTTATTTAATGCATTTATTTATGTATAATTTGTTGTGTTATGTGATAATTTCTACATTCTAGATAATCTTTAATATTATTCTATCCTCATCTGTTTATTATTTATTATTAAATTAAAATATGTGATAAAAAAGGTAAGTTCAATAAAACAATATATCGTGAATTGTCGTAAAAAGACACCATTTTAATTTTCAATCTAAACTTTAATTGTATTATCCTTTAATTAATCGTTAGTTATTTAATCATTAATTAAACCGCGAAAATTTGTTTGCTTCGGGTTGGTCCAATAGGGAAACTTTTTCTTTTTATTTAATTCTTTTTATTTAAATATTATATCGCGTTTAACCTAATTATGGATAATTCACATATAGAAATGATCTTTTTTAAAATTTTGCGGCGTAACGATCTCGCTAAAATTAGCAATAGATATAGGGATATGTGGCAATTTATCTTGTTAGGAACATTTATTTTATAAAATAGGCGTGAAAATTGCAATTTTGTCAATTACTACATACGTGCGCCAAGAGAAAATGTTTCAAAAAAGAAAAAAAATTTCAAATTCGCCACAATAACGAAACTTATTTGTAATACAAAACTTTAAGTTTGAAGTATAATGACGAACGCTAGCATAATAAAAAGTACTTCTATGCAAAATCCAAAAAAATTCTTTTCCGCCTGATTAATAACGTATTCTGATTTGCAAAAAAAGTCTCTCTATATATGCTACCAATTATATACTAGTGTATCCAAAATTGTAGATCGAAATCATGAAAATCATTACATCACCCTACAACTATTAATAGATCTTTACAATTTTTGGAATACAAACTTTTAAAATTATGACTTTGTCATTTATTTTATAATATTAATTGACCTAAATAAAAATTTACATAATCTAAAAATCTTCCCACGAGAATTCAAAAGATTATAATAAATATAAATTATGTTAGAAACCATCCTTTATAATTAAAATTTAATATGTACGAATTATTGTGTATGTTTATACGGTATTTATCGAATAGGAGTGAGGGTGAATACTATCCATTATCTGGGATGCTTCGCATTCATGTTATTTAATTATAACATATAAAATTTCACATAATTTTCAAATTTCAATAGCGAAAAATCATTTATAATCCATATTATCTCATATAAATTGTAAATAAAATTTGCTTGGACGAAAAAGGTATGTATGTATAACTTGTAAATTAACGAGATGTAAAGCTAGTTATTAACGGTTTGTTTAAATATTAAAAAAATCTTCTGGGACGTTTCAAGCTCTATTTAAATCATCCAGCTACGTTTAAAAGCACGGATTGGTACTTATTTTGTTACTTATTATCAGGATACAACTATATCATGTAATTTATTAACGGTCAATTTTTGGAAGATTAAAATATTATTTGGTCACTTTAACACTTGAAATCGTAATTGAGATGTTTTTTCGTAAACTACGAATATTCTGAGGTAATTAAATTAATCTGCGATGTTTAATCTATTCTTTTTTGATTTTATAATTAACTAAATTAACTAAATATTTTTATAAGAGCAATTGGTTTTAATCATATAGGGATCATAATGGAATAATGAATGTATATGATCTGATTTTAGACGTTACATCTATCATTATTATAATTGTAAGTGATTGTTGACTTTGTTTTTAAGAAAATTCTTAGTACAGCCCAAAAAAACGATCAATTTATAAATCCATTTTAAATAATATACCAAGAAATTCATCAAAATCAAAATAATTTGGTGGTTGGCAAAGATTTGATTTTGGTGTAATGGCACAAAACCCGGCTGGTGCTATCTACGTAAGGATTTGGGGGAGTGACGCTGCATTATAACTTAACAAGATGTAAGAAATATATCTAATTTTGAGATTTCCGATAATGAAATTTGTTCTAAGAAGATTTAACCGTACATCCACTACCAATACTATGTATTAATAAAGTATCATCCGGTAGATTGTTAGTTTTTCCAAAACAAACATATTTTACTCACGTAAATAATCTTTTTTACATAATTTAATTTATAAAAAATGTCAATTCGGTTATTCTTCTATATACTGTACATAATATATACATAAACATATTTATATTTATTCAACAATGTGGTTTGTTAAATTTATCACTCCTAATAATTGATTACTTATAATTAAAATAATTACCGTACATTAATTGTAATTTTAATAGTGCGTCAATGTAACCAAGCTGACTAAGTGATAATCTAAACAAAAATGAGAATGTATATGTTTCAAAGAATTTACCAATCACTTGTTTAAAAAAAAACATTTTTTTATCAAAATGTTTAATTTAAGTTCGGATTAATAAATTAAAAATTTATCATGTGCTGTATGCGATGCAATCAAAAGCGGCCGATCCGATCATTGAATTTAACTACAATTTGATATTGGACCAAATTAAATATACTACATTTCTTATGGCATCACACATCATCTATTCTTCACCATGATACTACTCAATTTGGCTTAGTATTTTTTTATAATAAACCGGATATTGCGCTATATGGTAAAGCGAATTTTTTAGTATCGTTAAGGTGATCCGGAAAGTTTATAATTCATTGTACTTATCTCATTATTATAATAAAGCAAGACTTACATCGTTAAAAAGTATGGTAAAGCGAAAAATGAAATAAAATCATGTTTACTTTGCTTTAATAGCAAGAATGCAAATCCAGAATATTCATTAATTTCTGGCTAAGTGATACGAAGCCGACGAAAGAAATTAGAACATTTTTGAGACTAGTACTTTCTTGCTTCAACGTAATAAACGTCATAAACTTAGTTAATATGAATCATAAGTTAATATTCATATTTACTTCAAAGAAAAAAAAAAAGTTATAGTAAAAGACATAATTTACGTGCCACACTGTCTACTAGTGTTTCGATCCGACTTCTGGTATTTAATCCGGATGAAAACTTTAATTAATGAAAATCCGGATAAAAGATAATTATTTTAGAAATTCAGCTCTACCTTTATATGCGCAACATTAAAATACTATTAAACAGTTAAAATCTGATCATTGGTTCGGAAATACTTTGTAATCCAAAATTTGGCGATCCGGATGTATCCGCAGATTTTCATCCGTATTTTCGGTTTAATCCGGATCAATATGGATCAATCCGCATACCGATCGAAGTACCGTACGCTTTACTTTATACATTTCTTGAAATACTTCTTTTTACATTTCTCTGAAGAATAACTTCCCAAAATGCAAAATAACAAAAAAAAACTTTTTTTTAATATAGCGTGATACTACTCAATTTGCCTTAGTTTTTTTTTTGGAAACTGCACTATATGGAAAAGTGATTTTGTTATGGTTTTTAGTATCTTCACGCCCGGTGAAGTCGATTCCGGAAAGTGCAGATATATCATATAACTGTAAATTACCAGCAATTCTTACTTCGTTAAAAACTAAAAATTATGGTAAAGCGCAAAATAAAGGAAGAACGAAATAAAATCATAAGTTTACCTGTTTTAATAACGAGAATGCTAACCAAGAAAATTTCAGCTTATCATTAATATTCTTTTCTATATTTTTAGCTAAGTGGAACGAAGTTGACGGAACTGAAGATAAGAAATTAGGACATTTTAGAGACGTGTATGGTTCTTGTTTCAACGTAATAAACGTAATAAACTTGATATTCGTATTTACTGTCAATAACTAATCATTAATTAATCCTTTTTATTTCAGAATAGATAAATTTATTATGGAAACATTTGTTTAGAAGATTATGAAAATCTGAGATAATTGATCTCTGTTTCGTATTTACAAGACTCGATTTCAAAGAAGTTATCAATTACTTAAAAGAAATAGTCTAATTTACATAGAAAAAAGTTATAGTAAAAGATATAATTTACGTACCACATTGTCCACGCGTTTTACTCATTTTGATAACGTAACGAATTCTATACACTCCTTAATATATATATATATTTTTAATTACATTTCACTTACGAATAACTTTCAAAATGAAATAGTATCAACAATAAAGCTTTAGTTCTAATACACTTTACAGTCAGAACTCGACATAACGAACCCTCCAGTTCATTGAAAAAATCGCTATATCGAAATTTATAGTATCCGGACATTTCGCCGAAGTCCATTTTACCGAAACCCATTTCGCCGAAGCAATTTCGCCGAAGAATGTTTCACCGAAGTGCCATTTCGCTGAAATACTATATCCCCGAATGGACATTTGTCGAAGAACATTTCGCTGAAACTATTTCGGCGAAGGGACATTCCGTCAAAGATATGGAATTTCTTAATTTTCCTTTTCTTTTTTCAGAAGACAAACGGATTATTTACACACTGTAAGTCACGTTTGGTTAAGTCTTTTAATTAATTTTATTCGGTCTTACAGTAAGTACAAAAAAAGATAACAAATTCAGCGTACTCATCAATTTCCGAAATAATTTTTATTCGAATTGTTAATGATTAAGGAAATATGTTAATCGCTAACATTTTCGGCGAGGTGCCCTTCGATGAAATGGACGATTCGGGGAAAAAGATTCGGCGGGATGTCTTCGATGAAACGCCCATTCGGCGAAATATCCCTTCGACAAAACTTCCCTTTGGCGAGATGAATTCGGTGAAATGGGTTTCGGCGAAACGTCCTTTCGGTGAAACATTCCTTCAGTGAAATGGCTTCGGTGAAATGGGTTTCGGTGAAATGGACATGATCGGCGAAAAGTCCGGATACCATTATAGAATACATCCAGTCACGCAGAAATTAAATTTTGATAGTTACAAATAAAAAAGATTATGCAATAAAGAAAGGATTATTTTTACTGCATAATACATTAATAGCAATGGTAAGATATAAGCATAAGACGAAAACAACTGATCCACAAAAATCTTTTTTCGAATTATAATCGCCATTAATGTTTCGAAATGGTTTTAGGGCTATTATGCTTTCTTTTATTTAGCATGAAAACAAACCAGATATTGAAAATAGTCATTGTCGAAATCATTACAGGTAACGAAAGTAAGCTTTATATCAGCAGCTTCGGCAGAAAATATAGATCATCATCCACTAATACATTATTTTTATACTTGCATAAAGATTCAATTGTAGATAAGGAAATATAGATCACTCAAATAACATATTGTTAAGAATTTTGAAATTTTTGAAGTTATATTTACAACAACATATCGTGTTTTTTATTATGTTTTACAAATAGTACGCTCGCGTAATAATCTTCACGTGAATGTTTAATTGTACATCATCGACGAATATATGGTTTGATTCACTTAACAACCAATCATTTCTTTTATTACTTAAAACGTGTTAACGATTACAGATTGAACCTTTTCAATTAAGTTTATAAAATTAAGTTTAATTCTTGCGCAATATTAAGAAGATATTTATACTAATTGTTTAATTCCTGAAATTAGTTTCTTTATCAATAATTTTATACCGTTGGTTTTGCATTGATTGATAGAAAAGTGGATGATTGTCGATAATTTGATTGCCAGTAAGATGCACCTTCGATTAAGGTAATTTGATTGTCGGTTAATTGAGCGGAAAATTTAATTCAATATAGACTCTATTTCGGATTAATTGAATAGTTGATCGCATTTCTGTTCATTCTATTCTAGACCAAAATGATCATCATCTAGAGATCAAATTTTTGAACGTTTCAAAATGTTATGATAAACCGAAAGAATCTAAGGTTCATCATCACTGCTATTTAATGTTTTATTGATAATTAATAATATTGTATTATATTATACTTTGAAATTTGAATGTCATGGGCCTCATAATTTATATATCTTGCATCTGGTTATGTCACACAACGTTCATACTAATCCTTCTTGCTTCAAAAAATTGATATAAAAAAATTTCAGGAAACATTGAGGATAAAGATTACATCATTATTACAACGTTTGAGGAGGAAATAATTAATAATTAAAAAATTTGTATGAAATCGGTGAAGGATATGATAGTAATATGATATGAAAATTTGCTAGTGAAAATCCAACATAAAAGAATTTCATGTTCGTTCATTCATATTAAAGATACATTAAATCGTCGATATAAAAAGATATATTTTTTTTAAAATTCAAATGGGTTTGTCTGAAGTATTTGAAATTTATTAGGTATTTAAGTGCATATATATTTCTTAAAAAAAATTAATCTTTTAATATTAAATTATTTTTATTCCAATATTATTTTACTTTCATAAAAGAAAGTTATTTATATTGTGGAATTGATTTTGACAAAATTACAATCTCATAAAATGATATGAATTTAAACATGGGAATAGGAAATTCCTATGTAATTACTTCTTCAAATCTGATATTTCTTTCTATTCGGGATTAATTATTTCTTGGTTTCTGACTTATAAATTGGACGAAGTAATTTATAATTCTTTAGCCCTGTTTTCCGAACTAGCTAAATATATTCTCCAATTGGGTATGGTTTCTAATTTGAATTTGGATTTAAGCGAAACGTTCTTCTGGTATTGCAAACTTTGGTTGTATTCACAATGCAAAGGCGCGATATTATAATATTCAGTTTGTGTATTAAATTATTACTACTAATTGAATAATCTTTTAATGATTATTATTAAAAATTATTGTAAACAACAAATTTAAGCGTTTATAAGTTATTTAATATTTTATTGCTACGATAGTATATAAATTAAAAGCTTACATCGTGATATATTTTTTAAATTACAATTTAGATTTCACGATATATATTGGCCTCTCTATCTCTTTATTTTCACCTTTAATTGTATCTTTTTTATCTTCATCCTTTTTATTCATTTCTTCTGTCCTTTTCGCTTTATTCCTTCTTTTCTCTTTCTTTTTTCCTTTTTTCTTTTGTTTTTTGGTTTTATCCTTCATTCGTTCAACTACAAAATATAATAATAACTATTATTATGAATTTAATAGATTTATCAATTATCAATTAAAAATTAATAGAATTACTTTGTGTAAATTTTACGTTTCTTAACTTCATTCCGAATCCTCCTGAAAAAAAAAAAAAAATGAATAATTAAATAATAAAATCAAACAAAAATTAATCATGTTTTTTACCAGATTCAAAATTAGATTTTAACCAATCAGCATAGGCTTTAATAGCCATCAAAGAAAATTGGTTATGTTGTTCTAAATTGATGATAAGTAATATTTAGCGAAATCTTAGTTTTTTCTTTATATAATATATATAATTTACCTGTGTTGAATTTTTTAGAATCTTGAGTATCGATTAGATATCTTATACTTCTCTTATGATAATATTTGAATTGTAGATTATTCTTTGGAAAGTACACATCAATATGAAATGAGCATTTTAATTTAAATTTCTTGAACTTTCCAACGACCGGAGCAAATGTAACCTACCAAAAAAAAAAAGAATTAAAGTCAGAACATCAAATTAACGTTCGAACGTTACAGTAAACAAATATTGCAGCTCTTATAGAACCCATACAGAATAACTCGCATCACTTTGTTGATTAACTATTAGTTTCGTTTTTCTTGATTTATTAGCTTTAAGTAATATATAAAAAGATTAGGACTAAGAAAAATATTCTTTTAATATGATAAATAAAACAACCAAATATTACACATAAATATTTACCTTTAGATAATAAGTGTTTGATGTTTTTGTTCATATTAATAATATCAGCACCTTTTACGTCAAAGAATTCTTCCTTCATCTTATATTGCAGATAAAGTAAATTTAAACATTTTGCACCTGTTTTCAATCACGTGTTTTCTAATATCCAAAAAAAAAGGGACACAAAACCTCTTCTAACTCTTCGCTAGTATCGTCTAACTTACGAAATTGATTACTCTAATGGGAAAAAAAATTAATTTTAGTTCTCATCAAATTATAATTTTTTAAAAAAAATTATTCTTAATTAATGTTATATTTTACTTACAGTATTCAAATTTTTCAATATCGTTCTTTCATTCTAAATATCGTTATTCAAAAATAAAAATAATTGAATAAATAAAATTATTATGAAATAAAAATATTCTCATATAATCATTTACATTTCGTTCATTTATGAGTAAATTTTCAACTAAGGTTTTGATAGGATTTGATAATGTACAGCCGAAATCATCTTGTGACATCTTGCTATAATAATAATTTTTATCAAAAAAAAAAAGAAAGAAAGAAAATTTTAGACGAGGTAAAAACTGCGTATTATGAATGGGAAAAAATTTTTTTTTTTTTTTTTTTTTTGTGGATTATAAATAATTATTTAATTTAACGGAAATGAAAATTTAAATTCCGATTCTCGGAATTTTTCAGCAATTTATACAATTCTGCGGAGCTTGTGATTTGTGATCGAACAGAAGGATAGATTTTCGGTAAGTTACACGCTAGATAGATATATGTACTGCACTGCAATGCATAATCTAGTTCTGTGAGTGTTCTGTGGTACAATTTTCATGTTCTATTTAAAAGAATTCGCGTTCTAAATAGTACTCTTTTACACGTAAGAACCAATTGTAAAAGATTGAACCATGAAATTAATGTTAGCAAAACCGACAATTTTTTAGTTATATAAGCTAGATTGTTTCAGGTTCAAAGGGATCCAAATACCGTAAAATTAAAATAGAACAAAAAATCCCCCGCTAGCAAAGAAAAAATTATTCTCTGAATTGGGTCTCCTCGTAGACTTCAACCCCTGTTTCATATTTCAGACATTTGGGCAGGGATTATCAGTCACCTGATTTGACATAACTTGTACACAAGCAAGAGATCTCCCACGGACAAAAAAAAATTAATCTTTTACTCATAAAAATCGGTACTCGGTAGCAAATAAGAAATAGTGAATAGATCAAAAGATTTTTTAAATCAGTTTTGGTGCATTTTGTGTCCAGTAATTTAATTTTTATTTTGTTTATAAATCAATTTAACAAAAAAAAAAAAAAAATTTATAAAAATTTTTAGAACTTTAAAAGCTTTTCTTCGAAACTTGAAATACTTCGTATTCATCAATCGTAAAACTAGATGGGATGTTAATGTTGGTGTAAGTATTTCCGTTATTAGCATACCAAGATTTATTTTGTGAGTTCAAATCATGCCCACCACCAAAAGTTGGCCCATAACCACTATCATCATATATCGCATTATTATGATACCTAAAAATACGTCCTATCTTAGCAGAACTGAGATTTCCGACATCTGTAATATAAAATAAAAAGCTTTCGCTTGTAGTCATATATGAACCATTCGAGTTCCAACTTAATGGATTATAACCACCAACAATTTGTTTGGAATCTTTAATTCTTGCAATAGAAATCGTAGCGCCTTTGTCATCACATAATTGATGAAACATATCAGAATCAAAACCATCCCTAGTGCCACGAAGAAGTAAGTTGAATTTATATGGTATATTTTGTTGAGTATAATCGTTATTCTTATTATCGATCCATTTCGCAAAGAGCTTAAATGTATCGTGATTAATTAAAACAGAGTTAGTTTTACGACTTCTAGAAGGTTTGAAATTCAACATTGGAGTGGAATTTGGAACCATATGATATCGAAGGATATCATTGAGTAAATCTTGAGGCAAAAGATCTTTATATGGGTACACTCTTAAGTAGAAATCTTCCTTAGAAATATCATAAAATCTAATCAATGGAATATATTCTTTTATAGTCTGTTTAACACTTGTTAAATCTTTTGATGACCATGTTGAATCGTCTTTACCGACCTTTAAATAATGAACAAAGAGCCATCTAAGAATAGATTCCCATATATCAATTTCTTCCATATTAAGGTCATCTCTTTGAAGTACCATAGTAATAATTGGTTTTTCCAATGATGAAAATTTTTGAGACGAAAAGAGAATCTTTGGTTCATCGCTAATGATTTCTAAGCAATAATCTTTTAGACTAGAGAATGGTTCATGTTGATAAATGATTTGAAGTGTGCCAACTGGATCTTTATGCAAATATTCTTCATTTTTAACCAAATATTCTTGGATATGTTCAATCAACTTATCCAAACCTAATTCATCAGACGCGACTAAACATTGCAAAATCACATCCTTGTTATATTGATTATAATCTATAATACCTGTATATAAATATCTGAAAGATTTTTTAAAAGTACAATAAATGAAAGACATATTGAGATCTTATCGAGCAATAAATAATAAATTAATTAAAAATATTTATTTACCTGAGAATTAATTGGAACACTTCAAAAGAGATATTTGGTTTTTTGAAAATATAATTACCATCATCATCAATCTCCTCCCACTCGTTAGATAATGCTCTCTTAAAGTATGAACATCTAGTACAAAGCACAAACGAATTTGCTCGAAGTTCCTTGACATCAGGATCTTCCCCAGCTTTAATGATTACATCGCAACGATCTTCATTTTGTAAAGAATTTTCAAGATCTTGGATAACTTCTGACCAATAATGAGATGACATGTCTAATCATATAATAGTAAGCGATAAATAAATGTAAATAGTTTTCAAAAAGCATCAACTCCTTAAATATAAAAAAAAAAATACGGGTCACACGATCAATTCACGTAACGAACTTTGAAACTTCGATTTTTAAGAATAATATTACCAATTAAGGGTTATGGCGTAATTGAATAATAAAATTCAATCCTCTTGCACATGTGTAGACGTTATTGTTTCTGCAAATGGGAGAATTACTATAATTCACACAAACGTGTGATTAATTACATTAATCACATGCACTTATTTATGTAATTCAAAAAAATATTATTAATCTTTTATAGTCAACCAATTAAATGCAAAGCAAAAAAATGATGTCCAATTGGACAAGAAATATTTCAAATTTGGCATAATTAAATGCTCACTTGACCAGGTCAAAAGCCCTGACAGGGGAATTTTTACTCCTTAGAGATTAGTTAAATTATATTTTTGAATTAAAAATATTTTCTAGAACAGTGTCCAATTGATAAGAAGTATACAGAATGGTATAAGAGCTAAAGCTTTTGTAATTTTCGAAAATTCCCTTTCATACGATAATAACCAATATAATTTGTATCCGAATTTTATTATTATTTTTTACTAGTTATTAATTTAAAATATATCAAAAATTTGAAAATCGTTTGGTATTATCGGATCGTATGAATAAAATTGTCTATATTTTACGTATTAAATGAAACGAGTTGAATATGGGTTGATGAAAAGGTATTAATGCAATTACTTTCAATCGATTCAAAAAAAAAAGACGAATGAATTTCAAATGCCCAGCAGCCGTGAATGCTTATATAACGGTTACGGATATCATTGATGTTAAAGATGTTAAACATTCTCACACTTTTCAACAAATATATATAACGATTTTTATAGTATTATCATTGACATAATGAAAACGCATTTTAACATAATATTTTTGTATCGAACATCTTATTAACTTCATGAATTCTTTATTTCTATTACACCGTCTGCATAAGAAAATTTGTATAATTAACATCGATCAACGTCAGGTAACAGTTTTTTTTGTAGTTACGAAAAAGTTATACCGTCCATGAATTGATCACAAAGTCGCGTTCGGATTTGAATGTAATATTAAGATGAAAGAATTAGGTAAAAGGACAAGAACGTTCTCTAATGATACTAAAAAATATTGGAGATCTTTAGTGCTTATGAAATAATAATACATAATTCTGGTCAACCAAATTAATTCGGCTAGCATTAATTTAATTTAGCCGAAATTTTACGAAATTATAATGTAACACTATCTCATGCTGTACTACTTTACACAGTAAATAGATCTATAAAAAATTTCATTTCCGCTCTACTGTTTATTTCTCTCTTTTACCTTTTTCTTTTACTTAAAATAATGATTTCCAACTTACCAAACGAATGTTTACAACAAATTTTTCGTGATATTGAAGATATTAACACTTTATATTCTATTATCCAAGTAGATCATACATGGTGTGAAAATGGTATCATATATTTATGGAAAAATCCATTTAGAAACGATATCAACTTAAAAAATCAAATTAAAATAATTCCTATTTTACTTAATTTCTTAAAAAAAGGAGAGAATACATTATTTGATTATCCTTGTTTGATTACACATTTAAATCTTGATAACCTTTTTAAGATTATTTCCGAATTTTCAAAGATAAATAATAATTTGTTTAAATCTTTTATAGTATTAATGGAAAAAGATGAATCATTATCTTTATTATTTCGTAATATAAAATTTTCAGAATGGTCAGAATTTGGTCAAATATGGGTAATTAATTTATTAATATTAGTTTATATGGCAAAAAGGAAAGCAAGTATTCGATGGTTTAAAATAGATAATAAATATGCATATTTTGAAAATTTAATTATTGATAGGATGGAGAATGAAAATGAGTATCAACATGGATTAATGTTTGATAGATATTTAGATATTTTTACAGTATTTTTAAATTTTGATGAATCAAAAGATTTTTTCGAAAATTTAGAATATTTGGAATGTGGACAACTAAATAATAATCATCCTTCATTAGATTCTTTAACAAAAATATGTAAAAAATTAAAAACCGTTCGTATTGAAGGAGATTTTCGTTCTATTTATATACCACTTGTATCATTAATCAAATATCAAAAAAATCTTGAAATTTTACAAATTATTGGCGTTAAAAATAATTCTGGGATGTGGTTTTATGAAAAAAATATTTTTGAAATATTTTCATCATTGGAATCTATAGCTCATTCCCTTAAAAGATTTGAGATAAGTGGAATAGAAATGATGACAGACGAAACATTCGAATTTCTCGGTAAATGTAAAAGTTTGGAAATTTTACGTTTAGAAGATTCAAATATTTCACACAAAAATTTTGAATGGATCGCTAAAGCTGAATTACCAAAATTATATTCGTTGGAATTAATATCTAATTGTGATGGAGTGGATTTTATGAGACAAATTAATCCAATTCAAGGAATTTTAAGAAACAAAATAATTTCATCAAATTTAAAAAAACTTTATTTACGAAATAAGTTTTTAAAAAATTATGATCTTTTAGAAGCGATCGGTGAAAATTGTAGGAATCTAATTAATTTTTCTACACAATTAACAGCAAATAATGATATAACAACTTTATTCATAATTCTTGAAAATAATTCAAATCTTAGAGAACTTCACTTAAATATTTATCTAGATATGCATACGGTTGATATTAGTACCGAAATTATTATAGATTTGGCAAAATCTTTACCTGAAAGAATTGATACCGTACAACTTGAACTTTTGATTAATTGCGTTTATTATTGTAGAATTTTTTTGGAAAATTGTTCAGTGAATTTGAAATATTTTTATATCATTATTTCTATTGATAATGATATTTATGAATACATGAATTGTATTAAAGGATGGTCGAAAGAAAGAGGAAAAAAGATAATGGAATTAAGTTATTATCCTAATTATATGAATTTTTGTAATAAGATTGATGTCGTATGGGATGAAAATTTAACAATTCTCTGGTAAATTTATAATTCAATTTATTCATTTCTGATTTTTTGAATTTGTATTAATTCTTCTTCTCTCTATCCAATGAATATGAAGAAATAGGAATCTTTAAATGTGTCTTAAGAATTCTGTTAAGTATGAATATGATTAGTACGTTGATGTGATGGAAGATGATAAAATAAAAATTATCATATATAATCGTAAGCTGATTTCAAATGAATCTTTCTTAAGAAAATTGTAAGATATGAGAAAGATGAGGTCAAAAATTAAGTAAATTTATGAAACGAGAGGAAAGGGAAAATTTTGTCAAAATTCAAAAGAGAGAGAGAAAGAAAAAAAAAAAAATATTTTAATTATCTTTATACTATTAGATCTAATTTTTCTCTTAACTTTCTTAATATTTCACCTAATAAACGATTATTTAAACAACTATTAAACCATGCCAAAAAATAATAAGGAAAGGTAAAGGAAGGAAAAATAAAAATAAAAAAAAAATAATTTATTAATAAATTCAAGCACAAGATGTATAAAACAAAGATTAATAATAATAATTTATCACTATAGTTATTTCACTTCTTCATCATCTTCATCCCAGCTGAACTTGAGTTCATCAAAATTTGACGTCCAATTTCTTTCTAAAAAATATGTCTACAATTTTCAAGCCTCCTGCTTCACCAAGATAGATAATAGTTATGATGGTATTACCTAATTAGTTTCAATAAGTAATGCTGGGAAAGACAAGTTATTTGATTGCGCCACACTAAATTATTCTTAGTTCCGCAGTGAAAGTTTGGTGAAGTCCTGATCAAAATCTGGATTTGTTTATCTGTGACGTCATACAGCCTTCGAACTATGCATATTTAGCATATTTGTCTGAGTGTCATCACGAAGTTACGTAAATCACATGAAACCTTGACAGTATGTCGTGTAACTGTCGTGTAGTATTCTCGTAGTCGACTAATAAAAACTGAGGATGCAATATCACAAAATTTTAGGTATTCAAATAGTTATCTTCGTTATTAAAGTCTGCCCATGTCTTTATGCGGTGTTTGGATCAAACCTTAACAAAAAAAATGAATCGCATATTTTTAGGGTATAATAATTTATAAAGTTGATGCAATGATTCGGAAGGAGCGAATCTAGAGAAAGTCAATGTATTATAAAAACAATAATCATCTGAATGATGATTTCTCGTGAGCAGAAAATTGCAATATTGCCAAGCTTGTTATCTCTCTTGATCAAACTCGTGGAATAAACATAAGAATATTGTTATTCTTGCAATCAGTTTTAAACTTTTTTCTGAAAACTTAGATCTCAGTTAGATTAGTGTTTTTTTTTTTAGCTTTGAATCTGGCAACTCCTTACTCCTATCCTTTTAATTCTGGTAATCCAGCATTCTCTTGTCTCAACAAATCTAATTCGGACCGCATGATTGTCAATAGTATTTTATTTTATTTTATTTTATGTAAACAGGAGGAGTACAAAGATTTAAAAGATTAATATACATTAAATCGAAGACAAACTTCATCAAGTAAAAACCAGATCCTTGCTTATTTTAGGAAACATCAAACAAGAAAAAACCCCCGCCATGCTAACAGGCCACACTACCGAGACCCATTAACACCACACCTCGTCCCCGTAGCCGCCCCGCATGATTGTCAATAGCTTTTAAGATACAGATTTATCGTTAGTATAGATAGAAACCACGTGACAAAATTTCATTGACGGAAAATAAATACTAAGAAAAAAAGGCATATTTTTATTTTTTGATGCACAGTTACACACTCACGCTACATATTGTACAACATACACATGTTATAAATAAAGCCTGATGTTACATGATAATATAACAAAATGATATATGAGAGTAGCATTTAAAAGAATTAAGAAGTTGTTATCCCTCTTCATGTACTTTATGTAACATCCACCTCTGTCCAGGGACAGACCCTTTTAGGCAAAACAATAACTTTCCACTCTTCATTATCTGCTATTGCACATATAGAATGTTGTTGGCTGGAACAAATTAATTCAGGACGTTCAGGTCTGGGTCCGATTATCCAACGTTGGGCAAGGCTTTTAATATTATTATCTTCAATAGTAAGTTGTCTGCTAGGGCCATTGTATTGGACGGATTTGCCAGGAATACCATAGGGTAAGATGAAACTTCCTCCAGCATAAGGAACAATTGTCCAGTTAGCAGCTTGTTCTCGTGGTTTTAAAACAACTTCAAAATTATCTAATGCCCAAAAAGATCATTGCCCAATGATTCAATTATCGTTTGACCGGGTATTTGAGCAACAACAGTAAGGCCGGTTGAAAGGAGTAAAAGAAAGTTAAACTTCATTTTGATTTTCTGTTGATTTTCTATAGAGAAGAATTTTTTTTTCTGTTTTCACATAACGTGGAGTTAAGGCGTATTCATGTATATAAAAATCGGGTATAGAGGCTTAATGCTTAGCAAAGTTATAAGTCTGGATGCTTAGATTCAGTTTCTTAGTAGTAGGCTTTAAACTTTGGAGCTGCGTCATCGGGACACGTCACATGTCATTATTAGTGTTATCAGTTAGAATATAATGGCTTTGGCGGGCTTTGAAAAAATAGAATTTCTAAGCATTTGCTAATATGTGTTGTTCGTATGTTTTCTTGAAGTATCGAACTGGTGAAGAGTTACGTCACTATAGTAGCAAAACACCATGGCCATGTGCATACGCTATGATCGATATATACCCTATATCACGGGTCAATAATACCCCTGTGTGTACCACTCAAAAATTTTCTTGAATTTTAAAATATATATACTCCAGATCGGTTTGTGTATAATACGAAAAGCGTCTTGTGTGAATTTTATTAAAAGGAAAATTATCCTAGAACAATTGCTTTTATTTACACGAGAAGACACCAAATTCTATGGATTATCAACATTGGCACTGATACTATTTCAAATCCAGGATAAATATCAATACTATAAAGCTAATAGTGTATTACTTTATTCATTCATTCATCTAATAATATCTGAAAAATCTTGACTTTCACCTTCATCTGAGCTTTGAATTTTAATAATCCTTCAAACAGATGTATACAATATGGTCATTCTCGGAGCGTCAACTTTAAGTACTGATATCATTCTTTACGAGATGGATCAAAATTGTAAAAGCTTGAATACGCTATTAAGAATTGTTGTATTACCTTATTCCAATGTAAATAGGAAAGGAATTTGTTAAAAAACTAAGTAAAAAGGGCGATATAATACTCATCATTAATTAAATCATTAGCATTTTCATAGGAAATTAATGAGTTTAAGCAATATACAATTTCAGAATTAACAAGTCGGCAATGTAAGGAAACAAATCTACTATTGGTATAATTATATATTAATGAAGTAGTGATAAAAGATCCGAACCAGAATGTTCTTTACAATAAATTTACAAATGCATCTTCTTCTCGTGCATTATTTTTGAGAAACCTTTAGTTAAATTTATGTATATAACACGCATTATAAGAATAAGCAATATTTTTTGAATCATAATAATAAATATGAACGTCCAAGCTTTATTTATTAAAAATCCTCATGAATTTCAAGCGACCTCACATAAACAACTTTAAACTATGAGTATTAACCGGTATGTTACAAAATTACATTGTTTTTACTAAGTTCGATATAATTTGTTTTAGTCTTATTTTCAATAAATTATATGAAATTATATAAATTCTCTTTTAGCTAAATAAAAGAGAGAAATTGTTAGTTGTGGTATAACATTAACAAAGTAAATACATAAAAGTTTCGACACAAGTTATTTGATCGAATCAAAAATATATATTTGAACAACTAAAACGTTTGATCTCGCCATCATCTTAAAAAATCAGAATGTATTTAAAGACGTTCTAAATTGTGAGAGCTCGAAAATATAATAGGTGGGAATGTGCACTCATATTCTTCATGAAAACTTGTTATAAGATGATTAAGGTATTTATTTCCTTTTTTTTTACCAATGCAAATAAAAATTTCATCATTATAATCTTCCCGTGAAAAATCAAAATCAAAATCATCTATATACTCAAAATATTTAAATTCTTCCGAACTTAACAATACTTTTTAACTTTGAAAGTATATGAAATGATTCCCTGTATTCCTATAAAAAAAGATGTGTAACCAGTGGTCGTGTTTCATTTTAATTCACGGAGTGAATCAAGACAAGATTTTAGCTTCTGTGGTGCTGGACTGAAATCAATGTTCAAATACTTTAATTCTGAGTATTTCCTCATAAAAATTTCTTGCAAAATAAATTGATCTTAGGATGAAGATCCGATAGAATTATATTATTAATAACGTTTATATTGATACTCCTAAGTAATATGATATAATAATGAAGCATAAAGAACTTTGGTTTAGATAATTTACGTTATTGTTTCACGCCAAAGTCATTAACTAGTAGACATGAAAAGAGAGTGCACATCTTGTAATTCAACAAATAACAAGAAGAATATCTTTATGAAGCTTAGTCATCTTAATTTGTGTTAACCATGTGTAATATCATTCAAAGAAAATAATATTACGTAGCTATGGTAATCGCTTTGCCGATCAACTTTATATCGATATTGCATCGGAAAATCTTCTACGCGTTATCAACGACTCTAGAAGTATATGTCGAATTTGTATAAGCTGCCCATTACTATTAAAAAATGATGAATACACATAAATTCATTCCGTGTATAATCTTATCTATATTTATAAGCTTGGGAAAATACTAAGATTTTTATATTTCGCACGTAAATATCGAAACCTATCATAAGAAAATATTTATTATAGTTTTATTATAACATTAAGTTTCCAAATTACAAATGTCAAATTGCATCAGCTTGGATCAGGTAGTCCAGGTACGTTAAACTTTATTTTATTCACGCGTTGAATTTTATTTTAAAGCGAGATATTCATATGAATCATGTCCCAGATCATAACTTTCATTACAAAAAATTAAGAAGTTAAGAGTGGGATACGAAATCAAAATGATTATTAAAATCCTTTGAGTATCATACATTGAATTCATCAATTGTAAGTTTCCATAAATCTGACTTCGTCAATCAGATTAACGATTTAATTTAATTATTTAAAGAAATTTGTTTTTATACATTAAAAAGGGAACCGAATTTTTAGAAAGAGAATAATGTTTTGCATCGGGAATAATAATAAGTTGATTGTTTTAAAATTATTAAAACTATATATTAATTTAACGTGAATCTATTTAAGAAATTTAAAATTGTGGCATTTGTACAAACAAAAAACTTCTGTACGAGGCAAAATCAATATTCAATTTTCTTAGATTTAAATGCAAAGGTAGTGAAAATTATTTATATGATGAAGTACACACTAGAAATAAATTATAATGAAATTTCTTTTTCTAAAATAAAATATATCATTACCGATACATTGTAATAAATCTCGCTTTAATATACTAGATTTATATCTATACCCTAATATTCGACTCTATTATCACCCCTTCCTTAATATATTTTCTAACTATAACTTTATTTTCTTCCGAAATATTTCTTATCTCAAAACCAGATAAAGTTCGTCCTCTATATCTATAGCTTTCAAAAAATCGTTCAAAAGCATTAATTGAATAATTCCAATTTCCGCTAATTAATATTTTAGTTAATAGATTTGGTGAAAATTCAGTTAAAATATCCAACAATACATCTCCTATGTTATCATCTGTCCTTACGGAAGCCAACCCGTAAAATTTTATATCCTCTAAATATTTACAATTTAATAATAATGATTTAACATGTATGAAATCTTCTGATCTAAGATATAGGGGCAAACTTTTAATCTTTGGACAATTGTTTGCAATTGCTTTAATGAACAATCCCGTATTTTCAGCGAATTTATTGAAAGTAAAAAGAGAAATTTCTGAAATATTTCCCCTCGTTTTTTCAATTAATTGTGCCAACTCTTTAAAGCAAGATAATCCAACGATAGAAATATATTGAAGATCCGGAAATTGAGAAATCGAAAGATAATGTTGAAAATCTTCAATCTCTTTCCTAATATCATCACCCTCATAAATTGTTATACTCTTTAGATTAATGAGTGATGTTAAGAACGAAGGTGAAATAGATCCAATTGGCCCCAAATAAAGATTATTTATCATATCACCCTTTCTTGCTAATGCTTTACTTAATTCTTTACAATCTCCTCTCTTAAGAGTAGGATAAAGTGATACATTTTTTAAATTCTTTTGAGCATCGATCAAAGAAATTAATCCAGGAAGATCTTGAGAACAATTGTTAATAGTTAATCTATTCAAATTTCTGCAAATTTGTGCCATCTCATGAAGAATGTTAGAATCTACAAAATCAATATCAATATCCAGACTACTAAGTTGATAAAAGCATGTTAAAGCTCCTGGAAATAATGGTAAAGGTTGTGAAGTTTCCCAACATAATTCTTTAACACCGTTACATTGTTCAACAAACAATTTGTAAATTTCTCGTTCTAATATATTTTTTTCATCTGGTTCATCTTTATCTAGTTCATATAGTAACTCACTATAATATAGTTTCTCTTTATCACCTAATGTTTCTCTATAATCTAATTTTTCTCCATCATATAGTATCTCTCCATTATATCCTCCTTTAAGAACAATTCCTATTATATTATTTATAATTTTGGCTTTCGGAAATTCGCAAAAACTTACATAATTAAATAAAGGAGATTTTGTTGAGGGTAATTTAATATTATATTCAGATAAAATTTGTTTTGAAGAGGATGATAAACAAGAAAATATTGTTGTAAAAAGTTTTCCTGGTTTGTCCTCGTTACACCACGAATGATTTTTCCATAAAATTGGGACTGCAATATTGCACCATTCTCTATTTACTAAAAGACAAGAGCGTAAAGATCTTTTATCCGTTCGTAGCTCATTAATAATAAAATTAAGACAGTCTATATTGATCATTGCCATTTTTTAAAATAACAACAAATTGTAAGAAGAAAAGAAAAAAGAGAAAAAAACTATTTAAGCCAACTATTTAAGCCGCAATTGTTTTTGTATGACATAAATGTAGTACAAAATCCAAATATGTGATATGACAACATGATCAACTGTTGATCAAAAAAAGTGGCTTAGACAAGATATATATGATATATCAGATATCATAGTAATAAAAAATTCAGTATGTTATTATAACAAGTTTTTCTTATTGATATTTTTATGGATGATGTTTAGTTAAGCTAAAAAGTCTATCAGTCGATAAAAATTGTGTACAAGACATTAGTTTTCGTGGTATAAACCAGTTATTTCACGTATCAGCCTCGATCTCATTATCATCACAGCTCCGCCGCGATAATCAATGATATCTATGGCTTCCCGTGAAATAACTATTACTTATTTATATTTTTGTTTATTTGTAATGAATATTTGTTACACCATATATCACCTAAGTTTTCAATTTTAATTATATATTTTCTATAATTTGTCCTTCTTTATCGATAAATTTGGTATTTCTCCAAGCTTCGTGCGTGGGATTTATTTATAGTATAAAAAAATGCAAACTATTAATTTAACTTCATATTATTCAAAATTTTTGTGATGCTGCTCGCATATATCTAAGTGCCAATAGTATTTATTTTGAGAGAACAAATTTCCTCTTGGCATACACTTTTTGCTTGACGCATTAATAATGAGAGTTCTTGTTGGCATAAATAAATCTGTATCTAAAGATACATATTAAATTTTTAATGAAAAGCTAAAAGCAAATGAGTAACTATTTTATTCTTAAAGATTTCCGACACATAATCATTGAAATTTCTCTTATCTTGGTCGCGACATTCAATGTATTTCAATGACCATGACATCAATGACACTACTTTTAGAGAGTTCTTTTGATCGTTGTAGTGTAGACAAATTGTTACCAAACAAGATACAGTAATTGTTAAAAATTAGTTTAATACCAATATTCATTAAATTGCCATACCTTACAAACGTATTCGTTGAGTGCAATCAGAAACAAACCATATTTTGAGAAATTATGGTTAAGACAACTGAAATAATTTTTAGCATAGTGTTCCAAATGACCTGTACGAAGTGGTTATTGGAATGAATCATGAACAATACTTGACATATACCTAAAGGAATAAAGGATGTAACCAAAAATAGAAATCAAAAATTGATTATTTTTTTTTTTTCATCAAATTCTCTCAGTTTATATTTTTTTTGATTTTTTTATTATCATCTCAAGAGTCAGGAATACATAATTTGTGGATTGAAGCCTTAAACGAAAGATCTCATTATTACGATTAGCAATGATAATTTATCTAATTAAAGAATAACATACGGCCGTATAAAAATCGACGTTTTTGTAGATATTTGATTTTATGAATGAAAAGCAACAAACAAAAACATTGTTATTTTTCCAAGAAAAGAGTCTCTATGGTAAAATATTTAGATTTAGAATACAAATAGCTTCTCCGTATTTATTTCAATAAATGTAGCATATTTACATGTTTAGAATTATTCCGAATAAGAAAAAAAAATGGTGATATATCGTGTTCAAGGATTATCTCCAAAGTTGTACCAATAAAGAAAAGGAATAACATTCGGAAATGCACCAAATTTAGCGAGATAAAAAAAAACAATACTTTGGCTAATTAAGGTTAGTCAGTATCAGTTGACCAGGATTAGCAAAATGATAATATGGGAACAGTCTGCTGACGTCTCACAATCAACAAAATTTCATTAATGATTTTAAATATAAAAGCATATCAAATTTCAACGATCTTTTAAATATTAGATAATATCTGTTACTCTCATGATTTTTTAAAAGAAATAATATGTCAACAAGCGCAACAAACCCCCATGACTCTAATAATTCTCAAGGTTTAGATGGGATAATAACCATCCAGGTTTGTAAAATAAACATTTCAGCAAATAGTAAACTCTTATTTTTTTATCTTACCCATTTTAATAATGAATTATAGCCATTGAGTAAAAATCAAATGCAGCCATCCTATGCTGCTGAATATCCAATAGCAGATAATCTTCATACTTTTTATGGTGGCATGCTAAACGGTCTCGGGAATTGTTTTGGTTTTATTGGTTCAGTAAGTTTTACTATTATTTGATCCGCAGCATTTTAATTTTCAAATGTTATCACGAAATTAATGTTATCATTGTTAATTAAATAGATTCCTGTTTGTCTATGCTTTCCCAGTCCTTATAAAAAAATTGAACAGGGCTATGTTGGATTAATTACTCAATTTGGTAAATGCAGTAACCTTTTTTTATAAATAGGCAACCGCTAGAATATTATTAATTTTTCTTTTTTTTTTTTAAAAAAAACAAGGCAAATTTTATAAAATCGCTGATCCCGGTTTGGTTAAAGTAAATCTGTTAACCGAACATATTCATGAAGTCGATGTTAAGGTACTATTATACTTGGTAAACTCGTTGTTTTGATCACGTTTTGATCTCATATTTGAATTAATAGATCCAAATGTCAGAAATTCCACATCAATATATTATGACAAAAGTAAATTTTTTTTTTTATTTATATTATATATATTTTTTTTATTGTACTATTATTAAATTTTATGATTTTTTTTTAATATAAATTAGGATAATGTATATGTTGAAATTTTTTCTGTTATCTATTGGCATGTAATTGACCCTTATCAAACAATGTTTGGTATAGCGGATGTTCGTAAAGCTCTTATTGAACGGTTAGTTATATTAATTTCGTGTTTCTTTAATATAACTTGAAACTTGCTAATTTTTTTTATTTAATAATAGTACTCAAACCACGCTTCGCCAAACTCTTGGTGCACGTATTCTTCAAGATTGTATTGAAAATCGGGATGCAATTGCTTTTGAAATTAAAGAAACTATCGATGAACCTGCTCATAGCTGGGGTGTAAAAGTAAATGATTGCAATAATTCTGAAATTTTTTCTTAGTTTGAGAATTTAACTTCTACAAATTTTATAGGTTGAAAGTATCTTAATTAAAGATATAGTGTTTTCTAAAGAATTACAAGAATCTCTTTCAACGGCTGCTCAACAAAAGAGAATTGGGGAGAGTAAAGTTATTGCCGCGCAAGCTGAAGGTATTTAACTTTTTTTTTACATAATATTTTTCCTTTAATATTTTCACTTTACTTACTCATTTTTTTTAATTAGTTGATGCTGCTAAATTAATGAAACAGGCCGCTGAACTTCTAAATTCTCCAGCTGCTATGGTAAGTTCTTGTCTAGATAATATACGAATTTTAAGTATCTGACTCTAAAGTTAATTAACTTTGTCTTCTACTAGCAAATTCGATATCTTGAAACAATGTCATCGATGTCCAAAGCTTCAGGAACTAAAGTTATTTTCATGCCATATAGCACAACTGATGGTTCTAATAAAAATTTTGATCTTATTAAAGCTTCTGTTTATGAACAAATTGCTAACCAAAAAAATTAGTTTATATTATGCGATCGATGAATAAAAAGAAATGATTTATCTTGCCATCAATCTTAATAAGTTGATTTTTTTCTTTGCCATAATGTTTCTAGGTATTTTAATTAATTTTTGAAGAGTAATGTAATAGGTGAATAATTTGAATCATGCGATTTAATGATTTTATACTGGGAAGGACAACATAATTATATGTAGCTAAACTATAATATTCTAAAATTGAACTTCTATAAAATTTTGAAGACTTTTACTATTTAAATTTACCTACAATTTTATTGGTTAATTGAATAAAAAATGTTTTTTAAATTTACTCTACTTACAAATAGGAATACTCTTCAAATTTTTATTTACTTTTTACTCTAAAGTTTACCCAAAAGTTTAATATAGTTTAATTATAAATTTCCAGGATCTCTTTTCCTTTTAAATACAATTTGTTAAAAGATAATTATTATCAGCCATATACATATTAAAAAATATTTTATTATTTATTAAAAAATCTTTATAACTGTGTGACTACCTTTAAATTAATAAAAAAATAATAATTTTGTATTAAAAAATAAAAAAATATGATTTATTTTTATAATTTTGAAATTTATTTAATTTTTATTTATAGTAAAATTTAAAATTTTAATTATTACTGGTAATTTTAATAATTTTTAATTTTATTTTACCACTGGTAATTTTTACCTTAATTTTAATTTTTATATAAATATGTAAACAGAAAATTTTTCATATATTTTTTAGACTAATATTTCTTTTTAAATACTTTATTAAATAGTAATATTTATTAATTTTTATAAAATTCAGTACATTATTTTCAGTTTAATATAAAATTACTGTATAATATATTTATTTTTTTTATTGAAAATTATAAAATACATCATGGTGTTTAACATTATAGTTATATAATTTTTGTATCTTTTATAACTTATTATTCTACATTATTAATAAATTAGCTAAACTGGTTCTATTAATATAATAATTATATCATATTTCTGAAAAGTTAGTATTAAAAGTATACAAAATAAGTTTGATTAATATAACTTTATTAAATATTAGTATATTAGTAATATATAAATTTAATAAAGTTGGTATTTATAAGTAAAAATATATTTTACTTTAAAGTATAATTTTATGGGTATTGCTAAACGTCACCTGGGCGATCATCGCCTGGGTTTTTTTCGAATATGTCACATGAGTTATAATATATAAATATGGGTTTAAAAATTTGAACGCCATCTTTTTGATCAAATGATTATCACTGGAAAAAATTTTTTTAAGTCTACTTATGATTTATTTTTTTTTTACAAAAAAATTTATGTAGCTACGCATTTTTATTAATTTTTTATAATAATGATAATAATACGTATACATATCTAATTATAACTAATTGTTATCCGTTAAACTATAGTGATTTAACACCCGTGTTTAATATTATAGATGTTGTAACGAGAAATAACATAAAGAAAATAAAGAAAC
>JADRCO010000341.1:0-37021 GCA_021464525.1 Rhizophagus sp. LPA8_4_AMF | reverse complement strand
CGAAATATAGTGGACACTTGAAAAATTTGATTGTCGGGATTGTCGAGTACTCGGGTAGTCGGGTTATTAGAAAAGATACATTATATATATATATGAATATAGTAAATAGCGTAGTATAAAGTATAATAAAGTATAATTTTATATTATTATATATAGTATATACAATTATACTCTATTATATGCTATCATATTTATACGTGTTATATATCTTTTCTATTAACCCGACTACCCGAGTACCCGACAATCCCGACAATCAAATTTTTCAAGTGTCCACTATATTTCGAATTTTGCTGTAATCGGATAAATTATTAGACCCGGGCATTTTAGTCAGGTAATATTAAAACCACTATTATTATTATTATTATTATTATTATTATTAAATTTTGGGTTGAATAAAAACTTTAATCCAATCGAAATCATTACAAATCTCTATGTATATATAGTACACCTCAAAAAATTTTCCTGAATTTTAAAAATACCCGGATACTATACACGGTATTAAAATTAAAAATTTATAAAATACCCGAGATATATATAAGATATATTACGCAATATAGAATTTTTATCCCCAAATTATAGTATCCACCCATGTAATATACCCCTGGTACAGGTTCAACAAATGTACCATTTTCTGAAGTTAATCTTCCGGATGCTCATTTCCCGAACTGGATCATTTTCCGAAATTCCAATTTCTTGAATGCCAGTTTTCCGAATCTAATTTTCAATATCTAGACTGCCTTGTAAAAAAAGTCAATCCGTTTTTTATATTCCATCTTTTTTCCGTAAAAGGCTCATATTTCCGGAATTGATAACTTTATATCACGGAATTTATCGAATTATTTACGTTTTCCGTGAATGAATCCGTGAAAGGCTCATTTTTTACGGAGTTTTTACAGAAATAACGGATAAAATTTTTTATAGGGCTGTACTTTTTTTAATTTATTACATAATATATGTATTTATATGATAATAAATAATAACAAGGATTTAATGAATTATTGCGTCAAGAACAATAATTACTGCGTAGTAGATTAGGTGATTTTGTTTATAGTTCTCACGTAAAATAAGTTTACGTACATATTGTGCATATTGCTTATTATTATATATATTAAATAGTTATTAAATGGGGAAAAGAGATATCGGTCAGGTCATTAGGAATACTGCGGTGATCATTAGGAATTAATGCTACTTTCAATATTGGACGTCTCATAAAAATATCGGTCATTAAAACCCGTAAAATCCCGCATATTCCCAATCAACCGAAACAATAATTATATTATAATGATCTTTTGGCAGTCAATCATTTTCAAAACCTATACATCATTTATTAATCCAGTAAAATGTCCGGGATATCATTATCATTACTATAATCATCAATGATAAGTTATTACTAAAAAAAAAATTTGAAATTTTTATTAATTTTATGAACTTTACCGATTGTGTTACGGGTGATCGGGGTGAAGAATAGACACCGCACGAAAAACTGTCCTTACAATAATAATCGTAAATCACTTCTAGGGTGTGACCCCGCCATGCAGATTACAATAAATTATTTAATGGGTCGACCGAAGGATATATATGATTTCCACGGCCCGATGATTGAAGACATCCAGTTATTAAGCGTTAAATTTTTTTTTAAAAAGAAAAATCCTGAAACGATTAATAACTCCCAAAAATTTCATGATGACTCTTACTGATAAGGATTTTATGTATATATTACATATTTGGGACCAATTAATCGAAAAAAGTAATATAAGTTAACGTCATAATAACATATAAGTAATTTTTCCGATTGACCGATTGACCGATTGACTCATGTTGGCGGAAGATCCGTAAGATAGTTTGTCCTGATTATCACATTCTTTTTTATGTATAATTTTTATTTCGGATCTTATTGTTTGTGAAATAAATGTAACATGTTTTACATAATAATATTGATTGGTTATAACCTATAATCGGAACGAAAACTCCTGTATCAGCCAATCAAAAATTTTGATTGATATTAACGGAAATTATTTTAATTTAAGATTACACAATCAGACAGAATTAAATCTTTTCAATATAATAAATATATAAATATTTATATATTAATTTAAATATCTCGTCGACCAGACGTTCAAATTTTCTTACGAAAAAAAAAATAATAATAATAAAAAATATATATATATATATACTATATTTCCTTTCATTTTTTTTTTTTTACAAGAAAACATGGCACTAACAAATCTTAACGAAGATTGTATAACAAATATATTAGAAAATTTATCAGAAAATCCGAATGATTTATATAATTGTATACGAATAAATCATAGTTGGTCAAAAATTGGGGTATCAATACTTTGGAGATATTACCCATGGAAAAATACATTTTATTCAAAAAAATTTTGGAAACCAATTTCTCATACAATACTTTTATCACTTCCTATACCTATTAAAGAATTAATAATTATTAAAGATATAACAAAATCTTATATTATTAATAATCATCCCATGTATAATTATATATCATATTGTCGTATATTATCACAAAATTTAATACTTAAAATAGCAAATGGGATATTAAATGAAAATAATTTTCATAATTATTTTAATCAAAATATTTTAATTGAAGAATTATGGAAATTATTTTTAAATAATTTACCTAAAATTGATTATTTTATTTTACCTAATAATTTATCATTAATAACATTTTTTGAAGATGATAAATATATTAAAAATTTTCAAAATATAGTAAAATTAGAATGTTCAACAAGAATATCACAAGAAATTTTTAATGAATTATCAAAAATAACTAATAATATAACAGAATTAATTATTTATATATATTTTAATTATCCAAATTATGATAATATTGGATTGGCAAAATTAATATCATCACAACAAAATTTAAAATGGATCAAATTCATTTCTTATGATTATGAAAAATGTTCAAATTTAACAAATTTATCAAATTCATTAAAATCTTTAACAAATACATTAATTTCTATTGAATTTAAAGAAGAAGATATATCATCATTAATTATTAATAATTCATTGATAAATTTGAAACATTTATCTATCGATCTGGGAAAAGAAAATACTTTTATTGGTAATAATATGATATCATTAAATTCCATCGAATTTCCATCATTAGAAGTATTAGAGATCTCATTATTTGAGATAAATTTATTTGATTCATTCATAACACTTTTAAAACAGTCGAATTCAAAGTTAAAGAAGATTAAAATAGAAACCAATAATATAAAAGAAGATAGTTTCGTAACAAATTATATTAATACTATTATAGAGTATTGTCCTTTAATAGAAGATTTGAATTTATGGGTGACAAATAATGAATTGAAAGATATAGAATTATTATTAACATCTTGTACTAAATTAAAACAACTTTTACTTGAAACGAGAATAAATCAGGATGAAAATAATGAAATTTTAGAAGCCAACCCAATTTTCGAATTATTATCTACGAGAGGATTAAATAATTTAAAGGAGATCAATTTGATAGGAAAATGGAATTTTAATAATGAGGAATTAGAAAAATTTTTAGTAAATTATGAAGAAGAATACAAAGATGGAGGATTAAAAATAGGATTTCATTGTGTGAATGGGGATGATAAAGAAAAGTTTGAAAATATTTGCCAAATATTCAAAGAAAAAGGTACCCTAAATAAATACGAATTTAATTTTATAGATGAAACTAATTAGGGACTTGAGGTAATAGTATCAATATGGTATGGTATGTTATGGTATGTTACCTATATGGTATCAATTATATCAATAGTATCAATAATATCAATAATATCAATAATATAATAAAAATTTAATTTATTAAAAATCTTGAAACTATGAAATATCAATAATAAGTTTAAATATAGTAATTGATACAATAAATAGTACGATCATCTGATATCTGACTATCTGATGACATACTGAGATCTATGAAATATAAAATCTATAAATAGCAAACTTTTTTGTCAAATTGCTTTTTTTTTTTTACTTATTCGCGTTTTTACTTGTTTAACCGACCAGTTCACTATGTATAATATTTTACTGCGGTAAAAAGAGTAAAAAGAGTAAAAGAATCTTCCATTTGAAATTCACGAGAATGGGCGCACAGCCCGCACACATTTTTCTCAATTTGAATTTATTGCTTGATCAAACATTCTCGATATCCCGTGTTCCACAATGGAATCTTTCTTATTGTTATCATTATCTGTTATTGTAACAGGTAACGTAGGTAACGTATAAATAGTAAAAAAAAATTTTAAAATATAATTTTGGATAGAAATATTTTAATTCATTTTCTTACGAATCAAGTTAAATGTGTATATATTTAATGCATAATAATTGTTACTTTCGTTACTTAACAATTAATCTCTTAAAATTTCATACATAGCGTTGAAATTGGTGATACCGATCTTCTTAATTAAAAATTAAGATTTGTGTTTATATTTTGTTATTTAATAATGGGTCAATGGTGATGACAAATTTGTGTCTTTTCCTATTTACACTATAAAAACTTTTAATGATTTAATGAAACACAAATCCCTTTTTTTCTAACTTCCACAAGAATTCTTTAAAAATTTTCGAACTATAAATATTACGAATATCATAAATGAAATTACCTCGTACGATTGTGCCAAGGTTTATTGTTAATATCCTTTTCTTAAAATAAAGAAAAAAAAAACTTGTTTTTTTTAAAAAGAATTTTTTTTTATTTAATTTTTTTTTTTTTTTTTCCTTGTTCTTTGTTAAAAACATTTTTGAAACTAAATTATTCGTTTTACCATCTATAAAAGGAATTTTATTCGTTACTTCGTTTCAAAAGATGATTTATCCAATTATGGTTATCCATTATTGTAGATTATTACTTTAGCAAGATAGATTTTGAATGGATTCACCTAAATGGTATTTTTAAATTTACTTTTATAATCTCAAACAAGTTGTATCTCTAGGTTACGATTGCTTGAAAATGATTCGATAAACAGTATATTTACTCATATGACCCTAATATAGAAGTATAGTGCAACTTTCAATAAATATATTACGTTATATTCTTTTCACATCTTTTTTTTTAAAAAAAAAAGAAAAAAAGATTTTTGTTGTTGTACTAAATTCCTAACTTTAAATTAGTAGGGATTGTTTAACTGGTGCTTTTATGGGTTACCCAAAAACAATGAAATTTGCTATATTCTCGCGTAAATTTTTCAACAATAGAAATTCAATTTAATCAAGGTATTTAATTACATCTCACAACAGATTTAATCTCTCTCCCTCTTTTTACGGTTATTCCATAAAAATTATTTACCCACGCAACAAAAGATTACAAAATTAATTACAAAAAATACAAATTAAGTAATATATAAAAATTTATTTATATATTTCATCCAATTTTATGAGAACAGGTTTATTACCATATTTTTTCCTATTTCCTAAAAAAATTATTTTATATATATATATGTATACAATATATATATATATATACACACATCATCTGCCCCTTAAATATTTTTTTAAGAAAAAAACAATTTAAATTGTAATATAATTTAAATAAATAAATAAACAATGGTCGAAAGTGGGAAGTGGATCGATGATGTAGTCAAAACGCATTACATCAGCTTAATTCCCTTTGAAGAATTTGTTGTTAATAACCTTGAAAGTGATGATAATAATAAAATTAGTTATTGGAAAGAAACTGGAAAAAGAGTTTTATTTAAAATTATTAATGATAATATAACCATTGGTAATAAGATGGAAAAATCATTCCTTCTTGAGGTAAAGTATCGATAATTTGTTGTGATATTAGATGATTGATTATTGGTTCCATCTCACACATAAATAAATATATATAAAATATTATATATAATTTCTTATTTTTTTTTTTTAGTTAAAATTACATCAACGAAGAGACTTTAATGAACGAATAATTCAGATATTTGGGGTATCTCAAAGTATTTATTATTTTTTTCCAATATATATTCTTATATTTATTTATATATTTATATATATAAAACTTTATCTCGAAATAACATTTAGAGAATTTTTATCATCTTATTCGATAGATCCAACGACGAATTCTTGTTTTTTAGTGGTACAATATGCAGATGGAGGAAATTTACGGCATATTTTAGAAAATACAATATTATCGTGGATCGATAAACTTAATTTAGCTCATCAAATAACTGAAGGATTAAATTTTCTTCATTCAAAAGGAATAACACATGGAAAACTGGTATAAAATTTATTTTAATACATTAAAAAGATATTTTCGACATAATTTATTTTTATCTTTTTTTTTTTATTTTTTTTTACTGCGCATAAATTTATAGTATCCCTGGAACGTATTGTTTCACCAAAATCGTGCAAAATTAGCAAATTTCGGTTTATCAAGACACTTGGTGATTCAGAACTCTTCATCTAACGATGATTTCTCGATTAAAGATATACCGTATATTGAACCACAATTATTACAGGATGAAAATTATCAAAAAGATACGCGTTCTGATATTTATAGTTTCGGTATAATATTGTGGGAAATATCAAGTGGAAACCCCCCTTACAATAAAGACTTGGACAAAAATGATTTAATATCAAATATATTAAAAAATAAACGAGAAAAAATTATATCGGGAACACCAAAGACTTATAGCGATTTGTACATTGAATGTTGGAATAACGACCCTAATAAGAGGCCAGCGATTGGAATAATATTAAATAAAATGTATAATTTGTTAAATGTTATGAAATCAGGTTTGTTATTTTTTTTTTCTAAAATTCAACGTTAAAAAATAAAATTTTAACTATAATAACGTATTTAAATTTTTTAATAAATACTTTATTATGTCTATTGTAAGTATATATATACAATTTTTTTTTTTACGTAATAAATCATTTCAATGGTTCTTATTTGTAAATTGTTATTCTTTATAGATCTTGAATCATCCGAACGAATTTGCATTTCAGAACAAGGTAAAATAACATTACGATAAATTATTTTCTTAAAAATTTCAGTTCTTTTTACCTCAGATGAAGGTATTTCGAAATTTTATGCATCTCTTTTTTAATTTTTAATTTCTTTTAAGATAAAGAACTTAAAGAATTGGAAATCGATGCATTAACAGCAGAATTATGGCTAGGTAATCAATTGAAACTTGTTTCAATTCGTTCATTATATTTATATTTATTAACATCAATGCTCAATGCTATTGTAAAATGATACTTTAGTGAAGAAAGAAATTATTCTTCCAACAGAAATTAAAACAAAAGGTATTAACTTATAATTAAAAGTTATCTTGATGGGTTTGATAATTTATTAACTTTCAAATTCGCTTTAGAAGATAATAATAATAATAATACAGAAACATTACTAGTAAGTCCAATTGAAAGTAAGCATTGATATATAATTAATTTAATTCGAATGGGTTTTACCAAAGCTGTTTTACAATTGTTTTAACGTTTCTAAAATTTTCATCAAAAGTAGAGAAAGATGAAAAAGTAGAAAAGGAAAAAGAAGAAAGAATTAGACAAGTAAAATTAATAACAAATGAGGTAACGAAACAAATTAGGGTTTCTTTCATTTACTTCTTAAATATTTATTTTTTTAACAAAAATGTATACTTATCTATTTTGTAGCCAGAATTAGGTAAAAAATTAAGTATAAAAAAGAAATCATGGACATATAAAGCAAAAAATAAAGCAAAAAGTTTTGTTAGAAGATTATCTGGATCTACTAGTGGTAGTGATCTTAATACAAGTAATATTAAAGTAAGTTTATGAAATATAAATAGATATTTTAATGATGATAATTATTTTATTTCCTTTATTTGTTTTCCTTAGAAATCTTTTACAAAAAGCATGAGCTTTGATAGTAAAGGTATGTATAATTTTTTTTTTAAAAAAAATCGATAATATTTTATATAAATATGAATAATTTATAATTTTTTATTTTTATAGAAATTATAGATCAAGGGGAACGAATAGATACTGGTTGGACATTTGTATCTTCAGGTAAATCTGCAGTATAAATTCTTTTATATTATAATATATTCAACTGAAATTTATAAAATAATAATTTTTTATTATTAAAGATATAAAAGAACCAGAAAGTCCAATAATAACAAAATCTGATAGTTCGCTTAATAGAGGTTTAAATTTTATTATTATATTATATTTTTAACTTCTTTTTTTAAAAAAAAAAAACTAAAATTATATTTTTACATCTTGTAGGATTATTTAGTTTTAGTAATCTTACAGGAAGAAGTACATCAGAAAGTTCTATAAGTAAATCAATATCAGTAACACAACCAGACAAATGTAATTATTTAATTAATTTTTATTATTAAAAAAAAATTTCCTTTTTCTTTTATTAATATATTATTGTAGTTCAATATAGTGAATATTGTAAGGTATTATTTGCAACAAATAATTGGACAATTAATTCAGCACCATGTTATGCGGCATATCATGCAAAAAAAGGTGACTTGGATGGATTAAAATGGCATATACATGTACAAAAAGAAGGATTAAATGAAATTCAACAAGTAACAGGTCCAAGAAATAGGTATTTAAAAAAATGTATTCTATATTTTCTTATTCTTTAAAAATTGATAGTAATATATTATCTAACATTAGTTATAGGAGACCATTAGAACCATTGATAATAGAGGCAGCACAATATTGTCCAGGAGAAAAGATAATTGAAACTTTTACATCATTGTTATCAATGGGAGCAACATGTGATTGTACAAATTCATATACAGGAGGATCACCAATAAATTATTTAGGAGAGAACAAATCATTGTTTTCATCAGAAACAAATTCACAATATTTTAAAGATTCATTAACATATTTAATATCAAATGGATGTTTAATTAATGCAAAAAGGTTAAATGGAGATACATTATTAATTACATTATTATTTAAATGGTATAAAGAATTAACACCTAATGTAATTAAATTTTGTTTAGATAATGGAGCGAATCCTAATTTAAGTAATGAAATTGGTGGTAATCCTTTAGGTTATACTTTAACTCAAATTAGATTTAATTATCGTGGTGGACCATTTGAAAAAATTTACAAAATATTAAAATTATTGGTTAGATATGGTGCTGATGTTAATAGACAAATTACTATACCTGGTAAAAAGTTACCTAATTTATTATTCGTATGTGTTGATATGGGATTAAATATGAAAGAAGAATGGGTTAAAAAATTAATTAAAAGATTAATTAAATGGGGTGTTGATGTGAATGCTAGAATAGGAGAACAAAAAAAATTTGATGAAGAAAATAATAATAATAATTATGATAATGATAATGATGATGATGATATTATAAGACTTGCTGGTACAAGTAAAAATGAGACAACAACTTCAAAAGTAACATTTAATTTAACAGAAGAACAAAAAGAAAAAGAATTATTAACAAAAATTGAATCATTAAACATTTTGAGTTATGCAGCTAAATTATCACAATTAAGTACTATAAAGATTTTATTGGATAGAATTTATTCTATAAGTTCACCTGAAAGTATTAAAGAAGCTTTAAACGTGACTAGTAAAGAAGAAGTTGAACAAAAAAAATTTTTAAAGAGTTGGTTAAATGAAAGTGGTAAAGAAAAAAGAGATAAAGTTAAAGCTAGAATGGAAAGGAGAGAAATGAAGAGAAGAGAAAAATTGAAGAAAAAGGTGAAAAAAGGAAAGCAAACCGAAAATTATGATGATGATGACGACGATTATGATTACGATGATGATGATGATGATGATGATGATGATGAATATGAATAAATGATGATGCGAATAGAAATATAATAATATAACGAAGATTTATAGGGTGAAGAATAATATAGCGAGGAATAATAAGTATGAGTATTATGGTGAGGAATAATATGGCGAGAAATAATATGGCGAGGAGTATTATGGTGAGAAATTATGGCCGATGAATATTATGGCGATGAATAATAACGTGAATTAAAAAAACCATTTATATTTTATTAATTATATATATAGATCAACAGTAATAATCATGTATTTAAACATATAATAGAGGCGAATAACTTTATTTAATAATTATTTCAAATATACATTAATCTCAAATATCTTTATAAGCTTTATAATAAATATTTAAATATAAGAATAGAGAATTTATTTGTAAGGTCAAAAAAAAAAAATTTGCTTTTTTTTCAACATAAAACAAAGAACAAAATACACTTCAATTATACGAACAAATAAATTCTAAAGGAAAAAAAAAAAATTTTTTTTTTTTTCTAATTTAAATTATAAAATCATTTCTTAATGACTTGAAAAACTTCATAATCTTCAATCGAGAAATTATTTTCGGTATTTCTGATATGTACTTTATAATCATCCATTTTACAATAGCATTTACCACCATATTTAAAATTATGACCTGATATAATCAAATCGCTTAACCCAAATGACGGTCCATAATTAATTCCATAGTTTAATGCTCTTTCGTTATACTCCACAGGACTCACATTTATACCATAACTATTACTTTTCAGAGAAAATATAAAACTCTTAGAACTTCCATAGCCATTCTTAGACTTCCATTCCCCTGCATTATAACCACCCAATATTTCGTCTTTTCCTTTGACTTTAATAATTGTAACTGTGCTAGGTCTATTATCACATAATTCATGAAAAACTTTAGGTGTGAAACCATGTCTACTCCCCCTCAACAATAATTTAAGGTCATAATTATTATGACTTCTGTCATAATAATCTCTGTATGAAATCTCATTATTAATTACCTTTGATAATTGATTAAGAATCTGAGAAACTGTGTGAGAATCGGTAATGATCTCAGATTCATTAATGTCAGCTTTCCTAGGCAAGAATTCACTTGTAGTACCTGGAACTAAATAAAATTTTAATAATTTATCGTCATCATCGGGATTAAAGCGAACTATGTAATGATGAGCTCTTTCATAAAATTGTTGAGAAGTTAATAATGAAAATCTAACCAACGGTAAACAATTCTTCAAAATATTTTTAACTTCGTTGACATCCTCATCTGGCCAACTTTTTGGATCTTTTGGATCTTTTGATAAATGATTACATCGAGAGAGTCCCCATTTTAAAACATGTTCCCAAATAACAGCCTCTTCCATTAATAAATCATCTCTTTCGATAAGCGAAAGTAACATTTCTTCAGAAATTGTATTAAAATCGGGAAGTTGAAACATTAATTCAGGATGTTTGTCAATATAATAATTACAAAATTTTTGAAGTTTATCAAATTTGTGTTCGAAACTAATTTGATAAATGTATAATAAATGATGTTCTATCCAATTTGATTTTCTTTCAACTAAGAATTCTTGTAAATATCTAACTACATCTTGACAATCCAGTTTATTTGCCAATATTAAAATTTCAATAATTTCTTTAGCTTTAATCTTTTCTATATCAAGAGTTTCGGTTTGAAAGTATCTAAGAGAAAATGAAAGTTTTATTTATTTTTAATAAAATAAACTCAATAATTAACTTTTATTTATAAATTTGTTTACCTATATATAACATCAAAGATTTTTGGTGAGAACTCCGAAATTGTAACAGAATGAACATTATTTTCACTATCTGGGACGGAAAATAATTTTTTAAAATAGGTAGACCGATTTAAAATTAAATTATCAACAGGAAATGTTTTGACATCGGGAGTTGTTCCAACAACAATAATACCAGCATCAATTTCTTCTTTTTGATGTTGAGGTAAATTTTGCAGTGTGTATTGCTCTACCATCCTGAATTTTTTGTTCTGTACGAGAAAAAATTCTCAAAGAGAATAAACTCGTTTATTATCATCGACAATCATTTAATATTGAAATATTGTGTAACCGTTTTCGAAAAATTTATCTAGTGAAACAAAACCAAATAAGTAAATTTCGGAAAAAATCTGGTACCAACGCTTCCACGCAAGCTATCGAAATAATTTGTAAAAGAACCTTTTTTTCTTGATTAGTGCTTCGGGCGATAAAGATTTCTTGTTTATTCAGTAAAAAGAATATTTTTGTCATAAAAAAATTTTGTTATTGTTCTTAGAAATTTTATAAACATTGACAGAACGGAGTTTCCCTTTATATATCCCATAGTTATACATAGGGTTTATGACGTTATGGGATAAAAATAACAAACTGATAATCGGATTATCGGATTACAATGGAGTATGTATGTGTAATACATAAAACCTTTGATTTTATTTTTGATCACTGTTTATACACGATTTTTTCTCCTTGTAAGGGTTGTACTATAGCGAAGATGGTAAGAATAAGATAAATTTTAATTAAAGTTTAGTAAAGTTAAATGAAAACATTAAAAAATGTTTCGCTTTAATATATATTATCAAGACACAAACTGAATATTACTCTCATTATCGATACAAACGTTGCTTAAAAGTCAACAATAACGGTAAGTGATTTTTCTTGAAAATTTCGAAATTGTACGTTAATTCTTTTCAATAAATTAACTTTTTTTTTAATTATTATAGAAACTTCAAATATCGATAACATTCCAACAGAAATTTTACGAGAAATTTTTTCAATATTATATAATGATGGAATAAATACTGATCGGGCAGAAACTTTGGAAGATTTATATTCTTGTATATTCGTTAACAAATATTGGAGTGCAAATGCTACACCAATATTATGGTCAAATATCATTCCATCCCCAGGAGCTATTACAACATATATGGCTTTTTTTAAGGAAGAAGAACGTAAAGAATTAGAAAAATCTGGAATTTCATTTGATAATATTTGTGATATAGAATCTGCGACTTATTGTTATCCTTCATTCTTGAAATCGATTAGTATGCATGAATTATCCCTTGCAATATTTTTATGGTGTCGTAATAATTGCCCTCAACCAATTACAAAACAATATAACTTGTTATTAAGAGGAATACTTAATATCTTCGCCAACCTTTGTATTACACTTTACCAGCTTGATTTAGATAAAAGATCTTTATTAGATTGTTTACATCATGAGTTGTGGATTTTATTACAAGAACCAAATTATAGATCTTTTATATCACGCGTTAAGCAACTTTCTTTGGATATACGGAAACTTGTTAATGATGATTGTTTGGAATTATTATGTCAAACCTGTCAAAGATTGGTTCGTGTCAACTTTATCTTTTCTTATAAGAAGTTGCGTGTATCAATTTTTTTCTTTTTTTTTTTTATATAGAAAATCCTTAAAATTGATATGACAGTAGATGAAACATTTTGGTCTTCTGATAATAAATTAGCAGATATCATAAAATCTCAAAAAGGGTTACAAACTTTTTATTTAAGGAGAGGAAAGATTACTCCAAAAATAATTTCTGCATTAGAGGTTCATGCAAAATCATTAAAAATGTTACATTTTCGTAGGGTTGATTTTGAAATGTGTGCATCATTACGATCAATATTTAATTACTCTAATCAACTGGAAGTATTGATAGTACGTGGATGTAAAAATTTAAGTGAAAATGTTTGTGAAGAATTAATGAATACTGCCTCATTTCCTAATTTGGTTGAAGTGGATTTTGAAGATTCGGATTGTGAAGGATTAATGTCTTGGAGTACGATTATTAAAAGACATGAACATCAGAATATTCAAGTGGTTTGAAGTAAGTTCTACCTCTTTATTTACGTGAAAGAATTTTTCTAGTTTATATTATTTACTTTACTTTGGTGATAATTATTAACCAAAATTAAATCCAAGTTTACGAGTGATGATGTTATGAAAGAAACGTCCAAAGATCTATTTTAAAATTATTTAACAGAATCCACAGTAAGAAAATTTTGTTCAATTATTACTTATTGCATTAACATGATGTATATACCTAATTAAGCAAAATTAATAAATAAAATTTTATTATTACAAATTAAATATATATTCTTATCATAATTTTTTCGTGTTATTTTATAAATATTTATAGTTAATACAAATATGTAGGATATATAGGCGAAAAAGAAGCAGTTGGCAGATATAAGAGTTCCTGAACATAAGTAAAAAAATTTTTTTTTTTATTTATAACTCTTTTTTTTATCATTTCAAAATCTAACATATTATCTTTATCAAGTTATTATAGCTTAATTTATACTTACTATAAGTTGTTCGATCATCTTCAAACCTGGGATCATATCAATGATGAAAAGTAGATAACTGGTAAGTCTTCAGTAGTCGGTAGGTTATCTAACATCTCTGTGAGGTGTTTTCTGATATTCAAACGTTTCCTACAGTACATGTAGCGGGTAGAATCTAAATTTGCAACAGCACAGCAAGAGTATACTTTAATAAACTAATTAGTCAAAATTAAAGTCTCCGGACGAACTAGTAAGAAAAAAGGCAGAAAAATATACCATTTACTATATTGATCAATAATTTTTCCTATTCTGTAAAATATGTACTTAATTGATAGTACTCATCCAATTATAATAGGGCCGCTTTTCAAGTTTAAGTTAACTGTTACCATCTTGAACTAGCGTGGCTTTAAGTGAACTTTTTCCCTTCAAGATTATGGGAATATAAGTCTTAGTTTGGTTGCAAATCACATTTGATAGCTTAATGGTATATATGATATATAGCAAAGTCTGCGAAAAAATTTTCTTATATTGAGATAATACAGAAGACGTGATTATAATATTTAAGTGGGGAATAATGCTCATCTATTCAAATTTATTAAGCTTATGGACTCTTCAATGTAAATATCAATACTTTGATGGAACATCTGAATAAAGAACTCTATTACTTAGCGCACTTATTAAATACGGGTAAATAATAATTAAAGAATAAATTTTATGCTATTGATGTAAATTAATAACAGCTCCACTTATTAATGGTTAACAGCGAAGTCCATAACAGTGAAACTGATCGATTGTAGTGAATTGGTTGATTGGCATCAATCGATTAAGGTGTCTTATCCTCTGTTTTGTATCATGGGATTCTACAATAAAAGTGCTTGGGGTGCATCACATTATTATAGATTCAATATAAAATTTTTAAATTGAACCGTTGTAAAGCACAATTTTTTTCTGTTACGAGTCTCGATAGAAAAGTCTACACAAATACGTGTTCGTAATCAACAAAGATTCTCATCGGACCTGAATTGTTTATTACATTTATTTGTTTTTAACTTCTATGCAACTATATGCTGATTTAATCCTATAAATGTTTTCGAACTTGAATCGGAATATAATAAATATCTTGTAAAGTAAATGTTCAGCTCTTCATTCATCTGTTTTAAACAATTGGTATTTTTTTGTAGTTTAATAAGACAGTGTGATGCCTGAAGGGTTTTTAATAAGTCGCTCTTTTATGTATGTAAATAACAAATCTTTATTTAGATTGGAATCTTGTTATTCAGCAATGACAGATTTATTAATTGCATTTTCGGAAAGTGAAGAAGTCTTTCTGATCAAGAAAAAATGTTTATAGATTTGATCTCACCTCGTGTATGATCCCATTCAATTCGCTGCATAATTCCATAATATTTAAGTGGGATCTATTTAACTACTGATCATTATATAGAAATAAACAAATGTTTTATCGTACTTATCATCAAGAAGAGAGTCTAATCTTTCAAAAAAATTTCTGATATTGCTCAGAAATTCTATTATCAAATGATGTTGCTGTGTAGTCACGTAAAGAATTTAGGATGATTTCTACTTCGGACAATAACTATTGTGTTACCAACATTAAGCATTTATATTGCTTTGGGTAAAGTAGTTGATTATGGAATAATGTGATCATTATAAATGATTTCACGTAGAAGTCCAAACGAGTGTGACCCGCTGATGCTGACCTGGCGTAACTACTTACCTGTATCATATTTATGATAGATGAACCTTTTTGCTTTTCTATCAATGAGTTTTGGGAAACTAAAAAGGCTTTTCCCCAAAGGTATGTACTAAATAAATTTCGTTTCATACATTTTCCTCTTTGGAGCTGGCGAATTCCAATAATCAAAACTTTATGTAATGCCAAAGTAGAGAGAAAGATCTGATGATGATGATAATCAGAAATTTATGCCAGCTTCAAGAATTGGAAACTTAAAATAGTTTCGTGTTGTCAGGCTGTTATCATCATCATGCACAACTTCTTCCTTCATGGATAATCTTATTACAAACTTTGAGCATCATCTCAAGTCTTTATAAAAAAAAGTATTATATCATTTTTAACTATCTTAACTCGTAAATAATTCTTTTTTATTAAATTTTTGATGATGAATACTTTAATCATGTATTCGAAGGTTGAACGAATTTAATAAAAACTTTAATTCCGGCCAAATCAAGTTGTGACCTGGATCGTATCTTTGAAGGCTTTGTTCATTTATGACGCCCGTAAATAATTGATACAAAATTTTCGCACATTGAATCTAATGTGAGATCTTTTTTTTTATTAAATAATATACTTTTTTATGAATAATATAATTGTAAGATAATCCATTACACTAAAAATTTCATTTAATTATTGTTATATTCAAATTAAAGAATAATGATATCTTATACAACACAATAAACAAAAAAAAAAAAATTGAAACTACTTCACTATTTTTTCTAATGTGTGTGGAATGCATAATATTGCATAATATTTGTTATTTAAATAGGAATGTATTTTAGAAATACGCTTTAGGAGTCATTTTTTCGACATCATATTGACATGAATGGTTTTGTTCATGCCAATACGTCATTGCTTTAATTACTCCAATATAATGTACAAGTGCAGCGGCTATTACAAAGAAATGAAATATTTGATGTGATGACCCCTACAAAGAAAATATTTTATTAAAGTTAATGACCAGTTTAATTAATTAATGCTAAAGAAACGTGTACAATACTTACATAGATATCAAACACTCCCGGATACCATTTTTCTGGCACTCTAAACGAAGAAAAAATTTTAAATACTAGAATAAAAATTGCTTTTAAGATAAATTTATTATAATAACATACCTAGCACCATAAATGACAGCTCCAGTAATGTAAAGAGCGCCCATTAATAATAACCATTTTAGAGATATTACATCAAAACAAAGTCGAATCTATAAATTAGAAGGTAAAATGTTAAAGATCCTATGAAAGGAACCAAAAGTTAACAATGAAGTTCCTTACAACTTACTCCATATATTAAAATAGCATGAATTAATGGTACGAATGCACTTAATCCCATAGCTATAAATAAGCCTGCACGAAACCATCTAAATTGTGGTGTTCTAAATCTATTTAAAACTGCAACTGAAATCTATAGTAAAAATATAGTTTATTAATTAATTTATTAACAAAATATAAGTTTAAATAGATTGAAATATAATATTACCGTTGCAGCTCCAAAAATAGAAATCATTGAAAGGTAAATTATTTGTAAAACTTTATTACAATAAAATCCTAGGAAAAAAAAAAAAAATTAAGTTTCACAAGTAATAAGAATTTTACTGAAATTTGATTTTTCTCACCATAATATATCATCGGGAAGAATGATCCTACGATCAAGGTCACAATACCGATATAATCGCATCTATTCCAATTTGCGCAAACCTTTTCTGAATGACAACATAATGTATGAAAAGTTGAAGAGAATGCTAAACAAATCATAGCACCGAGTAAAAATATATAAAATACAAAGAAATCCCAAGTTTTCGCATTAGGTTGATGCGCAAGCACATAAAAATATGTTATAAATCCCAATAAAAAAAAAGCAATTGTTCCAACTAAATGAGACCAAATATTAACTAAAGAAATACAATAAAATAAGTTAGCTGTTAGTAGTATGATTTCGAATCACAAAAATTAGTCATTAACTTACCACTTTCGTTATGAATGTAAAATAACGATTTAGCACATTTTACATAGGAAAATGTGGGTCTTCGATAGCCTTTTAAAATATCATGATTATCTTGAAGCCAAGTTGGTAAATCACCAAAATTACAGGTTAGTGAAACTGTTAAATTTCTAGATGATGGAATAACTTCATTTACTTTTGTTGCTATAGAAGTTGTTTCTACTGATATTGTATTTTCCGATGAATTCCGATACGAGGAAGCCATTTTTCGTAGCGTAAGCATAATGTTGGTTTTTATCGTAATATTTATAATTAAGCTTTATATGAAAAAAAAAAAAAAAAAAAAAAAAAAAAAAAAAAAAAAAAAAAGTTTGTGATCAACTGAAATACGTGATTATTGATTGTAAAAAAAAAAGATTAAAAAAAATGACAAACACTCGGAAAAAAAAATGCGAATGCCTTAAATATATGTCGCAAATATCAGGAGAAATCACATGCATTCCGTTTTTTTTATCATATTCCACGTGCGATAACTAAACAGTTTCAAGTTAGTGAGGTAATCGAAAGTTCGGTAATACTCCTATCCACGAAATTAATGCTCCACGTGTAAATTGAACCCTGTCACACAGTAAAATTTCTTACATCATAGTAAAAAAAAAATTTTTTTCTTTTTTTAATATTTTAAATATTTTAAATAAAAATTTATTTCATATAATATTTTTCTTTGAAATGTACATGATATTAAACAGATAATTTTAATCAATTTTAACAATCAATTTTTTTGCACTAACACCTTTCTTTAATTTTTGTAAACCATCAGGAATAGCTTTAAGCCCACCTTCAACAACTTCAACATTATTAGGTCGAATCCTTCCTTCGATAAGTAACTGTTCAATGACCTTCAAAAGTCGATTGACATTCTTGAGAGAACCCTTAGTATCTCTATGACATTCACCAAGTACAATACCCGTTTCTTGAACACCTTCTTTTTTATCAGTAGGAGGACTTGCCGCCCAAGCAATTTTTCCATTTTTTGCTAAAACCTTTAACGCGATATTACAACTTTCTGAACCAATAGTATCAAGAGCATATTTTAAATTATTTTTTGTAATAGTATTAATTTGGTCAACAATATCAGGTGCATTATAGTCAATAACATGGGCTGCTCCAATTGACCTAAGATAATCATGATTTTTTGGAGAAGCTGTTGTGATAACCGTAAGTCCCGTATTAGCAGCAAGTTGTACTGCATAAGAACCAACAGAGGAAGAACCTCCCCAAATCTGTCATAAAAAAAAGAAAAAAATTTAAATAAAAAGAATGATAAAACGACTTCATTTTGATATGTATTTTAATTACCAAAATAAATTCTTCGCGAAAGAAACTTGGATTGTCTGTAGGAAGCGGCAAATTCAAGTTATCATACAAACCGAGTGCTGCCGTCAAAGATCCTACAGGAATTGATGCGGCTTCTTCCCAAGTCAAATGCGGTGGTTTCTAGATTATTATTGAGAAAATGAGCCGATCGTTCCTATCCACAATGCTATTATGAAAAAAGTTATAAACCTTAAATGTAGTAGCAGCTTCGAATAAAGCATATTCTGAAAATGCGCCATATCCTCCGGGGACACCCAGTTTCGTATGAGCCATAACTTCATCTCCTACAGAAAAACCGGTAACTCCACTTCCTACAGCTTCAACAATTCCGGCTGCATCGGAACCAAGAGTAACAGGGTATCCATCGATAAAGAACCCTATTTCAGCCTGTTTCCTATTAATGTTATATAATCAAATAAAAATCATTTATTCATTTGTCGTTTGTTATAAAACTATAAAAATATTATTACCAATCGACAGGATTCAAAGCCACAGTTTTTACTTTAACTAATAAGTCACCGAGTTCACCAGGAATGGCTGCATTAGGTTGAGGTTTTGGAGTAGGCTTATCTACTTCTTCAACAACTAGTGGACCACCTTTTTCATGAAGGACAACCGCTTTAATTTTTGCACTCATAATAGGATATTTAGAAAGTTAGTAAAAATTTGCGTTCGTTAAGGAATTGATGATGAATTGGTGATGAATATATGATGAATTGATAACGGCTTTTATATACTTTATTGCATCATGATAATTTTTATAATTTCTCCTAATATGTATTTGATCAGAGTAAACGTAATGAATTTGTTGTATTCGTCATCAATACTTACTAATTTCGGTAAATAAAATTCGGTTCATGGCGCAGATATGTAGTACATATTATATGTTAATTGGCGATTTGGCGTAAAAATAAATTGTGAGAATATTAATATCTATTAATTACTACGAAAAAGTTTAAATCAATAATTATGTCATCTAAAAAAACCGGTTTCAAGTTCGCGTGAACAAATATCTTAATTGTTTTTCATTATTTAATAATTAACATTATTAATCTTCGAGGTTTTTGTGCTTTATTTTAAAATATAGGTTTACATCTTGAAGGGTTACAAATCGGGATCTCGATAAGAATTTTTTTAATTAATAATAACATATTTCAATTACTAAATTATCATTATTAATTAATTGAATTTGAACTACATTATTTGTGACCATGCTTATTATAATTCACAAAGATTATTCAGCTTCATCCTTCGAAGTTGCCAGATCCTACACGTCAGGATTATTAAATGTTTAATAATTCTTTTTTTTATTAGGTAAATAAATAATTAAACAAAATAGAACCTACTTAAATTTGCCTAATCGTTCTTCTCTTAGCGTAAGTATTCACCACGCGACGCCTATTAGAAAATACATAAGTGTCGTTGCAACTCGTTACACGAGTTACTACAAATTTAAAAAAAAAATCATTGTTCAATAATTTTTTGATTTGTCAAAAATTTTTAATAAATAAAAAAAAATAATTTTTATAAATAAAAAAAAATACCTTGCGTATCAATATCCATTTCCCCATTTGATATAAATGAAGAACTTGAAGATTCTCCGGGAAAGTCAAAAATGGAATATTTGTCTGTCTGTTCATCGCTACAATCAAAGTTTAATTTAAAAACGAAGTATTAAATAATATAAGAACATAAATTACTTACTCAGTATAACGAATATTTTTTGTCGCTGTGCGTCCCTGAACTAACCCCAGACACTTTGAAAAATGTTTTACATATGTTGAAACCGGAAACATTACATTACAGTTTAGACAACGTTGTTTTCCTGCCTGCAATCTTAATGTGTTAATATTTTGACCAAATATATCATAACCTTGTTTATCGATCAAATATAATGAGCTGTTCGATGTTATGAAGAATAAATTTATTTAGATAAAAAATAAATATAGAATGGAATATCGTCAATATAACAATATACTTTGAATCTTGAATCTGACAGGTTCGTGTACAAAGCCTTTCTGTCTTAGCTTGTCGGTGCATTTCAAAAGCAACATCCAAGATACACTCATCTATTAATTCTTGCAAAATCTCGAAAGCCTGATAAATAAACATATACGTAAATAATTTTACTAAGTTATATAAAATTTTGTTATACTGTACTTACGAAACTAGCTTCAACTTTATCCATATTACTGAAAAATGAGTCGATAACTTCTCTTGACATTTTATTAACGGTTTCCTCAACTTGAATTTCTTCATCATACTCTTCGGATTCCTCATATTCATATTCTTCATCTCCTTCATATTCATGTTCACTTCCAATTTCTATTTCACTTCCATTCTCTGTCTCACTTTCGCTAACATTTAGATCAAAACTTTCCGCATCATCATCATAATTAAGTTCTTCATTATCAGAACATATTGTTTCCTCATCTAATTTTTTACCACCAACTTCCTCTTCTTCATCAGAACATATTGTCATTTCATCATTACTATCATCTTTTGTTGTAGTCATGTGATCAAGAAGTTCGAAATCCATAAAATACCCGTTTTGTGAAAGATTATTTCTTGTTATTATTGTATTGTTATTACGAATAAGTCTTCTTCTCCTATTTTGAATTTCACTTCCATTTGGAGTTATAGGTGGAGTTAATTGAGGTGATGGAAGTTGATTTTCAACCATTTTATTTTTCTAAGAAAAAAAAAGAATCAAAGAAATTAAAGATCATAAACGTTTATTTTATTAGTCAGAGTGAGATTAAAAATGATCGACAATCAAAAAAGTTATAACACGTTACTTATTTTACTCTGATAATTTAATTGCCGACAGAATATATTATATATTAGATGAAAAGACTTTTTTATTAATTTAAGAATTAAATTTTGAAATTTCGTGAATACTACAGTATTAAGATCTATAACAATAATATTAAATTGTTTAAATGATTGGTATTACGATGTTTGTGAAATTTTTTTTTTGCATAAAACTTTGGATTTGCAACTTATGCGGGCAATCTTTCTACATTACATGAATGGAAAATAATGATCGAAAATTTGACGAAAGTGATTTTTTACGGGTATGACCGGTTGGTTGGTCTTTTGTTATACTAGTAGAGAAATTTATAACAAAATCGAGATAAGTTGATCAACAGAAAAATAATAAATTTACATTGAATGACAAGTATTTTAACGAGCACTTGGAAGATAAGTCACATTCTTAAAACTTACGATAATCCAAACTCGTGGAAATCGTCTCCTTAATCTCTTTTAAGTATATCAAATTTAATATCATTTATAAAATATTTAGGTAATTATGATGTACAATGATGTCATTGTAAGATACTTACAACAAAATATTTTAGTCAAATTCTTGATATGATCCAGGCGGATTTTTTTAATCAATATCATTCCTATTTTACCTTATTAACAATAACTAAATAGTCTCATAAATTATTTAACTTTCACTTTTTGTTTGAAATCTGGATCAGTCGGTTTATCTTTATCGAGTGCTACACCTAGGTATATAGGAAACCTTGGAGATCCACTGTTTGAAAGTTCTTGGCATTTGTATATAATTACACTTCCAATTGGTGGAGGGTTGACACGATCATTGTCGTTCATTCCTGAACCAACTTTGAATTCTTTTCCACTAGCCATCCTACATATGAGAGAACCACACTGTCTTAAATATTTACCTTTACCAGGTTCATGTCCTATAACAACGGCTTCACCATCATAGAATGTCTTAATCTAAGAAAAATCAATCAATGAATGAACTGCCCATGACTTCTTATTAAAAAATTTTTCAGTTACTTGACATTACCTTCAATAAAGTCTTTGACCGACCCGTTTCATATAAACTTCTTGGTTTACGAAGCATTAGTCCTTCGCCACCCAATTTTTCAACCCGTTCAAGTTCATCGTAAACGTCTCTTTCAGAATTTGCGGGTATTTGCTTAACTAATTTCGCATATTGTGGCCTGTTTATACACAATCGTTACAATCATAAATCAGATAGCGTTCTTAAATACTTGCTAGCTTGTACACATAAAAATTGAGTATATAAATTGTTACTTGTTTTCTGCCATCATTTTTTTCAAATATTTCATACGGTCCTCAAAAGGGAGTAAACCAAAAGTAGGAACATCAAAAATCTACGCAATAAATTTCAAATAAAAGTTAACGAAAGAAAGTTTAAATAATTTAGATGAGAGTTTCAGGTGACCTGCTGCGTCACATAGTGCGGGCCGAGAGCTCAAGAATTTAATCCTGGCCGGAGCTAAGACCGCATCGGCAAATAATTACGTGTTTAATATTGGTTTATGGCTTCAAATAAAAACAATGTGCTTACTTCATATGTAATATTCTTCCATTCTTCTACACCCGCTTTCACAATACTAATTGTAGATTGAAATTTTCCTCTACCTCCAAAAAGTTCACCATCAAGATCTTTGTCACGTGGAAGTCCTTTAGAGAACCTGTAAATAAGCAAAAAAATATGAGAAATTACCTTAAAAAAGGCATATAAACAATAAAATCTGTCAATTACCAAGAAGGAGGCACGAATTCATTTCCATTCCTTGAATAAAATTTTCCCCTTTTAGAATTCCAAAATGCTCTCACACCATCAAGTTTTTCCGAGATCCACCAACCAGTTGGATCAGTTTCGTCAGGTTTCCAAGGATGAGCCAAAAGTACATCAACACTATTATTTCCTTTCATAATTGACATCGAACTTTTGGGATTAGTTATAAATGAAGGAAGAGATGACAAACTCTTTATAGTTGATAAATCTTCATCCTCGTCTTCTTTTAAAGCTGCGGCACCATTGTCAACGTCACTCGTTTCGTCACCACGTAATGTTGCATCCGATTCAGATTCCTCATTCTCAAGTTTTTGCTTTTTTTGTTTGTTTTCGTAATCGTTCTCATCATTCTCACCAAAATTATTATCAGAAGAATCAGATGAGTCTTCATAATCGAGAGATTGTGGTCTTCTAGCTTCTTTATATCCAGATGCTTTTTTAGCTGAGGTCATTGAAATCATACTCTCCTTTGCAAGTTTCTTGGTCTCATATTCTTTGCTTGTTTCCATTCCTTTTGAACCGATTGAACCGGTACGGATATAAGTTGTTTTATAAACGCGTCTCATTTGCCAAAATCTCCTGTATTGTCGAGATTCTAGATAAACCAATTTCTTTTGATTCTGTGATTTGTTGTTATCGCTTCTAGTCCTTTTTTTTCCAGTTCCGCATGTTTCCGCTTTATGAAGAGTTTCAACCCATTTTTGTTCACTAATAATTCTTACACCAAAACTTTTAGCTTTGTTAATAATCGTTTGATCACCGTCTTTTCCACAAATAAGAAAAGTTGTAGACTTTGATATAGTTTCTGCGACTTTATAACCGTTCTTTTTAGCTCTAACTATATGAGCTTCACGAGTAAAGAGGGTCAAAATACCGATAAATACGATAACTAGTTCCATGTTATAAAATTTATATATATAAAAAAAGTATATATAAAAAAGAATAGTATTTTCTTTATAATGAAAAATATATTTATATGTGAAGTATTGTTTTTTTTTTACTTAAGAAAAGTAGAGTTCAGGTCAAGGGAAAAGTGGTCTATTTTATAAGAGTCAAATAAACCTGTACGACCGTATGAACAATATTAAGGAGTCAAGCACAATTTGACACACTTTAAGGGGCTGTGTAAATCAAATAATATGGAAATTTGGCATATTCATACAATCAAAATGACTATCATGGCAAGGTGAGGTTGTGTAATTTCCTAAATACAGTTCATAATATGAATGAATGTAACGTCAAAATTAATCTACAAATGTAAACATAATAAAAAGCCACTGCGTCATACTGCGTCATACTGCGTCTACTACGTACTAGATGTGCATTTATCTCGAATTAGTCAGGTTTAATGATTTAATAATTAACAGTACGTCAATATAGCCAATAAATGATATAATAATAATCACATTGAAATCATCGTTCTATCTCCGTGTCTCTCCGTAAGTCCATCTATTTTGACTGTCTGTCATGAGTCATGAGACATATTAATTATTAATTATTATTTAATAGCGACAAAAATTAATTCACAATAAACATAATGATAAATTATTATTGGTCCATTGTAAAATCAAACGTACAAAACAAATAACAAATATATCCGGTCCGAAAGACCGCAGTCTTCATGGTGCTCATGGCGTGATCGTGTGAAGCAAAGACTGCTGCCTTAATTTAATCCTTTTTGAAAGTCAACCGATTTTTTAGTCAGGTAATACTTTTTTTAACTTTAACCTTTCTCTTCGTTAAATAAACGATACGCTCGCTCGTTGTAATTTTATGAAAAGTGAAAAATCAAACGTCGAGTGTATTTTGATAACAAAGCTACATTAATTTTTCATTTTTTTTTTTTTTATAAAATTCTATAGGTTAATAATATTAGCATAATTTTTTTATTAAACACACTTTTATATGTAAACTTTATTTATCAATACATACACAAAGAAAAGAAATAAAGAAATATATAGTCTCACTAATAACACAAGTAGCAACTATAAAAATTAATCAACGTTGACTATTATTAATTCACAATTGAAATTTATTTTAGAATTTCCTTAATAGAGAAATTAATTATAGAATAAAAAGAAGGAAATTGCAAAATTTGAAGTTTACAAAATTAAAGTCTTATTATTTAAACATGAACCACCTGAAATACCTCATAATCCACAAATCGAAATTCGTCCTGGAACTATTCTCGCACGAATTTGCTGATAACTAAAATTATTTAGACTGTCATGGATTTTCGAATGAATAGTTTTAGGGATAAACCATAGGTTAAAACGGACCGCACTCGCCACAGCAAGATTCCAAGTACCCAGTGAACTAAATTTTTTCAGTTTACTATTATCATTTTCATTGAATTAAAATGAGAAATGAGAAAGCTTAAGTTTATTTGTTCATTGTATTGCTATTAAATGTGTTGTTGCTATTGCTGACATTACTTAAATTCATTTTGTGAAAATTTAGTAGAGCGACAATCTTTTGGTGCGGGTGAATATCTAGGAGAATTCTCTAAATCAAAGTTACTATTCTCCGGATTATAACCGCCAATCGTTTCCTCCGGAATATTGATTTTTAATCAATAAAACTGTAGCGATAACATTTATAAATTTTCTTGACCGAATTTCGTACTCATTCAAGACCATTATTTATCTCAGCCCATGATGAACTTGTCTTACTGAAATAAGGTCTGAATCGATCGTCCAAACGTTAAGTTGCCAGAATTCTTCTTTAATTTATCAAACATCACTGTGATCAATTTGAGAATATTTTTGTGGATTAACTCGACCAATATTAATAAGGTATGATTGAAGGTCGAAACGTTTAGCGATGATCATCAAGTTTGAAAAATTCTATTCCTTATACATCGAGCGAACACAAACCTAGTAAATAATTTTTTTTAATGAAAAAATATTATTTAAAATTAAATCTTACTTTAAATTTGTCCTACATTCAATAATATATTCGAAAAGTAAAACTGATAATAATTTGTTACATCAAGTCATTACTTTATCCATATGTTAAATGCGGTATGACGACAATAAACTTTTATGGATCTCTTTCCACTGACGTACTGTATAAAAATACAAAAAAAAATAATTAATTTCTTCAATGTTAAAGTATATGTCATTCTATTCTTTCCGTGCTCCATATTGATAAACAAAAGAGAGAACGTTTAACGTAAAATAGATTCATTAAATTAAAAAATAATGATTGACCATAGGTAGTTAATCGACTAATCGGTTAATCATTTATACTGTCAAATTCGTCATAAGATTAGCGGAAATCATTCGTTATTATGAGAGGTATGTATTTGATTGACCCATTTCTATAAGTTTATTTATTTATCAAAAAGAAATTCTGTAAGGAAGAAAATTGTAAAGGGATGTCAATATTCACCTGCTTCCTCATTAACCAATTTTGGTTGATGAGTTTCCTTAAGATCTGATTGGATAGTCTTCAAGTCAGGTGAGTATCGTTAACTTTCTTCTTGGAGCAGAAAGTGGTAAGTGGACATCTGGCATATTGGGTCTCTACAGTAGCAGCTTTATATATTTATAAAGATTTTCTTAAAATTTCAATGAATTAAAATTATGTAAAATTTTTTTTTGTTTGATCTCTTTTATTAACGAAGGAGACAAAAAAAAAATAACTTTTTTTGATAATGAAAAGCAAAAAAAAAAACAATTCTCATAGTTTCTATATGATTTCACGATCATCCTTTTGTTCCGCATTAAAAATTTACATCGTCTCCATGATCAGTAACTATATAAAAAAAAAATTCTGATTATCAAAATTTTGATTCAAGAGATATTACGTTTTAATGACTTCGCTAACTGTGAATAAATTTTTTATTTAATAATTATCTGTTATCTTATTAAGCCACTGATCTTATTAAACGATGTGGATCGAATTAATCGAAAATCACGAATCTAAAAGAATCTGGTTTGAATTTTTGAATTTAAATTTACACGTGGTGATAAGAATAAGGTGACTATTTTTTTTTTAAAAAAAAGAGTATAATATCACGTTCCATTACACTATTCACTTCGAATTTTGTATTATTAATTATTATTAAAATTAGTATATTTATTCTATTAATTACAGTTAGTTCGTTATAAACGGATAGATGTGGCGGATATACTATTATTGCGTAGATCGCAATCAATTATTAGATGGAGAAATGAATGTGTGCTGAAGATCTATCAAGAAAACATTCTAGTGCAAGGAAGTCGTTATTATAGATTTGATTTTCAATAACATTAGGAAAGATATGATAATGATCATATTATAATATTATCGTACATCGTTCTTATTGATTATTCGTATTATTACCTCGTTCATGACCTCGTTGTCCTTAACATTAAGAATACTGTATCATAATAAATCAAAAAAAAAAAAATAACACCTCTAAATTCATAGCAACTTGTCATTTGCTCAGTTGATCTATTTCAACATAATGATATTAATACAACTTATTAAAAGTAATCAACATAATAAATACGGATTTTCAACAAAGATAAAGCTAGATGTAGAATTATAATACATAGCGATTGATAGAAACGACAAATAATAATATTATAAATTTCTAATAAGGCTAAATCGTTGAATACGCTTTATTATTATTATATTATTTTGACTTGCACAGTTACAATTTAGTATAAATAAAAGAAAATCTGACTTGAGAGTAGCTTTAACAAAAAGTCTAATAAATAAATAAGTAATATTATGGTTAATGCAGAAATATAAAATAGATAATAAAAACTGTCGCATACCAAATGATGTTAATCGAAGACGTTAAATCGTTCACAAGTTACAAATGTGCCATCCATCCGAAACCTTATATCATACACTCGTCCAATGGAAGGGTAATGAAATCCTACAACCAAGTTATGATAGTTTTGAAATAATCGAGAAACTGCATCATCAAGTAATTTGAAATTATTGAAAACAAAAACCGAATTCGATTGAAGTCGCAAATTAACGGAAATTAGATCATTATCTGCATATCCTGGAGTAGTTATGATTGCTTGATTCAAAAAAAACACAAAAACTAAATTAGAAAAGCCCGAACAAAGTTAATGTGATAATTTACAAACATACTTTGAGCTACATGAGCATCCGTAATCTTTCGTTTTTCAAGACTCAATTGATCATAATCAATTACAAGTAAAGGTTCATTACAAAACATTTCTTCATTTAAATTATTGTCTTTCTCTCTATCCTTGTACTTGTTTGTAATGACCTTTCCCCACTCTTTAATGAGCTTTTTTGTTTCCTCATTAACATCTGGAAATTGGCTGTGAGAAATAATGAGCATCTTTATTTTAGATAATTATTACATAATAGGAATATAGCAATAATACCCTTTCTCCGTAGTTTTTCGATTGTAAAAATAAATTATAATTTGCACAAGTAAACTAAATAAGGCCCCCATTAGAAAAGAGGCAAAACATAAGATTAACAACATAATGAGCAAGAGAAAGTACTTAAGTACAATGAGTTAAACGAGTATTAAATGATGTTAAAATTAATAGTTAGTTACGCAATTTTTAGTCATAATGTTAGTAAAATTAACTCACGAGAAAGGTAACACGGGCCTAGTCATTTGAAGTCATGTAACACACGGCGCAACTCACAGTTGAAAAATGATTCTATTTGACAAATAAACGATTAATTTTGTCACGTTACGGTATGAGGTAATAAATTCCTCGAAATATAAAGTCAATTTCTAATTATTTCATTTCTATGTTGTAGTCATACTTGTTGAACAGATCGAATTCACCGAATAATAATATATTAAAATTAAATATAAATAATTACAGTTATTGGGCTTTCAACGATATAATTAATAATTTACCCAATGATTGTGCTCGCTCTCTCAAATCATGCCTTTAGGAAAGCATTAATAATTATTTGGACCCTGATAACATATTTGATATTACATGATGCACAATAAATGTATTTTTTTTCCAAAGGTCATAACAATATTATTTGGCATTCACGTAAATTTGATAAACAATAAATAAATAAAGCTTTTACTTTTATAATCTTTTCCGTAATAGCAAGAAATGTGGAGTTTATATTTGTTATTATAGATTTCTTCTTCTTCTAAATAATATATAATATAGCCATATTTTTGATTACTCATTTTCATCTTATAACTTTTTCTCTTTACCAGCACAGCCCTGAAAATGATCAAAAATCAAAAAATTTTATTAATCTTCCGAGCAATGTAGTGTCAAGTAATTTAATATTAATATTCGTCATTAATGATTATACATATATTTATAAATGGAAATGAGATTTATTATTGCATATTAATAATCATGAATTTTAATGCTAAGCCAATAAATTCTGTACTAAAAATTCTTGTATGACCTTTAAATTTGATTGCAGAAGAACACACAAAAAAAAAACGAAAACTCAGTTTTTATGCAGGTGCAATAAATAAAAGAGTTACTGATTCTTAAGTACCCTCCTATTTGCGTACATAAATTTCATAAATTTCATAAATTGAGTTATGTTTGCGCTGAAAAAATTTTTTTCAAGTATTTATTAAAAAATATTTTTTTGAACCTATCGCGTTCTCAATGATGCAATCCGTAGATCTCATACATCATAATACCAAAAATAGGACCCGAAACAAAATGCTAATCATATTATGTACAGCGTCGTACACGATGTCTCGACGAGCAAGTTGCCTGTAAAAGTAACACTAAATTACACACCAATTAATCATATCTCTTAATTTTTTTACACAACAGGTTAATTTAAATTTTTCGACATACTTAATCATTCTTCATCAAAATATTTATTAATAAATAATAAATAAATAAATATATGAATTTAGTGGTTTAAAATTTTTGCTAATTTTCTCGATAAAAAGTTTCTTTAATATTGTTTGGATCTTCACGTAGTAAGTATAGAAAAGCTTCGTATTAGTTTATTTGTTTATTCACACTTTTACTATAGATAAAAGATTTAATTTTCAAACAGCTGACTGGTAAAGAACAGGTGTTACAAAAAAATTAAGCACGCACGTACAAATTTCAAATTCAAGCTTTTTTTTACAAATAAATGCTACATAAGATATGAATGCACTAGCGTGGATACACACATATTAAATAGTTATATTAAAATATTAAAATTATTATTTTTATTTATTTTTTATTTTTATTTTTTTTTATTAACTTTTTTTTTATTTTTCTTTTCTCATTTATTATTATAAACGAGAAGATTTCTTTCCTTTAATTTCCGCATGTTTTAATTTTCATCATTTTTGTTCATTTATTCATCAAGAAATGTATTTTTTATGTTGACAATAAAAAATCTTTTGGACAAGAACTTATATTTAAGGCTCCATTTTATAATTTCCTTTTTTTTAAAAAATATAAAGGTGAGATCTGCCACATCTTTCCCTTTAAACCAACTTTTTATTTCCCCTCGTTTTACCCCTTCTTTATTTTTTTCCTTTTTTCTCGCTATAATTCTTTGTACGATTTATTTTCGTATATAAATTTATGACGTCTTTTGATTTTGGCCGGACCTGTATCCTTTTATTTCCTTTTTTGAATAAAATTTTTGTTTTTTCCCTGATATAGCTTTGAAAGATAATTTTGGAAATAATGTTTTTTAAATCGAAGATAAAAAAAGAAAAATCTTAGTTAATTTTGTTATGGAGAAATTTTTTTACTAACAGATTTAATAGATTTAAACATAATTATTTCATTTGCTTTTTGACAAATAATTGATTAAAAAATACAAAGGCATTATTTATTAATTATTCCTTAACCAACAATTTATTTATTATTATAGACAAATTTTTTATGATTTAAAGAAAAAAAAAAAAAGAAGAAAACGAAAACCAAAAAACGTCATCGCAACTCCAACTGTTGTCTTTAAAAATAATAATTTTTTTTCCTTTTTTCTTTCCTTCTTTCCTTATTCAGGTACGTTAAATGTAATTTTTATTTTTTTTGATTCGATCCTGTGTGGCGCAGCGTTAAAATCGTATAATAATTTTTTTTTTTTATTATTATTATTATTTAGCGATAAATAAAAAAGAAGTTTGATTATGTCAATTAAATCCAATGAAGTTGTTAGTCGATATTATAGCGCTAGTGAATTAAATAATGTAGCTGATAATGATATCTCTACAACACCACCTTCTACAAATACAAATTCATTAGTAAGATATGTTACATGTGAATCAGATTGGAATAATTTTGATGATAATAATGAAGAAAATATAAATTCATTAAACCCAGAAATTCAAAATAATTCAAATATTAATTCATTAGATAATATAAATAATATTAATAATAATATTAATGATACAAGATGGTCGGGTTCGGATCCTTCTTTACAAGAAAGAACTTCTTCTGCTATAAATAATAAAAGAGAAGGTGGAATTTTTGTTACTACTGTAGTTGAAGTTAGTAATTCTGTTGAAGAGAGTCAAATTGATGATAATTTTTTTCATCCAAATAACCAGCAATCAAATGATCAAATAACTCAAACTTTGGAAATTAAACATAATAATCCTCGTTCAACTCATGATATGAATAATTCTCGATCGGATAAACGTCATGTTGCTTTAATTGATAATAATATTAATAATATTCAAAAAAAAAATTTACAACAAAGAAAGAATTCTCAAAAAGTTAAAAAACATAATTCTGTTAAAAAAGTTAAGAGAAGTAGTCAAAATTCTATCATACAAAATGATAAATTTTCTTCTTCAAGATTACAAAAATCTCCTTCCGTAAAACGTATTATTCAATTAAGACGTTCAACTCAAGTATCAAAAAGAGGTCGTCGTCAATTGGAATATGCTCATACTTCAAATCCAATATCAAATAATGATCCAACTGATATGGAAGCGGATTTACCTCCAATAAAAGATCAAGGATTTCCATGGTTGCCTGGTTCAATTGGTCCTCCAAGATTAATTCATGCTCCCCTTATACCTTTACCTCGGAAAAATCCTTCTTCTAATATAAGACATACAAGGGATTCGTCTATACAAATTGATAAAACTTCAAAATTATTTTTTAATACTAGAAATCCTTTCTCTAGCTTAATGTCATCTAATCCCACAAAGGATTCACAAGTTAATGAAGATCAAGAATTACCAACACAAGAAGATAAGCAAGTAAATCGTGCCTCTCAGATATTTAGAAGAAAATTATTGGAACAAAGTTTAGCTATGTCATTTGGTGAATTAGTAACGAATAATAATTCTTTACAAAATCAACAAAGATCTCTAATACGTAAAAAAACGAGAAAAGGTAGTAATGCAAGACTTGAAGATAGGGAAGCAAGAAGAGAAAGACGAAGAAAAGAAAGAGAAGAAAAAAAGGTGGAAAATGAAAGTTCAAATAAGGATGGTAAAACCTTAAATGACAATGATGATAAAATGAAAGGTAAAGAAGAAAATACAAGAGTAAACAAATCCGTTGTAATGTCACAAATAATTGATTCCGATGAATTAGAAAAAATTGTGGGTGATGAAATTAAGAAAAGAGAAACATTAATTTATCCACAACCACCTTTAAGACGTAAAACAAATGAAAGTATCATACCTCCTGATTTGAACATGACACAAAAATCATCAGTTATGTCACAACCTCCATTATTAAGACGTAAAACAAATGAAAATGTAATACCTCTCAATTCTTCAATTTCAACTGAACAACCACCTTTTCCTACTCATTTATCAGCACTTCGAAAGTCTTCATTAACAGAAGGAAATAAATTACAAGTTGGATCACCATCTATTTATTCAGCGAATTCTATGATTATAACCCCTTCTGAGGAATTGGAAAATACTTTAAAACCAATGATTGATAATAATGAAGAGATAAAAAATGATGATGATTATGAAATAGTTCCAGAAAATCGTCCAACTTCTCCTACAATGTCAAGATATAGACTTGGAATGGGTCTTTTTGGTTTATTCAACAAACGTGAACAATCGAATCAATCAACAAATTCTTCATCCACTTCAAACCTTCCACCTCCAAAATCACCAAAACCTCCAACAAATTTATCAAAATCACCAAAATCTCCAACAAATTTTTCCTTTTTACCTCGATCACCAAAATCACCAGTAAAGTCTACATCAAGTTTTTCTTCATTTTTACCACGATATTCACGACCATCATCACCAAATCCTTCTACTTCTCCTCCATCATCATCACGATCATCCCAATTATCTAATCCAACTAATTTACAAACATCTAAATCATCTCGAGTAACATCAACATCATCATCAAATACTAAAATATCACGTTCCTCGGCAACAAATAATAATGTATTGTCTCCAAAAACGTCAAAGTCACGACCAGCACCATTGATATCACGACCATTAACACCAAATTTACAATTTTCTCCACATTCACCTATATCACCAAAGACCTTTTCATTGCCGGCATCACCTGTTTCTCCTAAATATTTATCAAGGCCATTAAGTCCATTAAAAAGTCCAATAAATCCATCTAAATTGTTGCGCCCTGGTTATACGCGTCATCAAACAGCGCCAAGTGTAAATCCATCAACTCCATCAACAACAAGTACGATAGCAGATAATGAAAAAATACGAAAAATGCAAAAACTTGAAGCAATTATAGCAGAAACGGAAGCAAACAATAAAAATGTACCAAAGAATACACGTCCAAATAAAATACGTGCATTTAAGTCCGCAAAGAAAACGACAACAACTGCGACGTCACCACCATCAGCAATACCAATTCCGGCTACAATTAATTCTGATAAAAGAAATATCACAACAGCTTCATCATCAGATACAACATTAACGAACACGATAAATTATAATGATGGAGAAGAGGTAAAGACGAGAAAGATGAGCTCACAAAGTGAAATCATAATAAGAAATTCAGCCAATTCTGATACGATACATTTTAGTCCTGAAGAAAATACTGGTCAAAATTTAGTTAGCGAGGATGTTGTTATAAGAGTTACCTTAACTCCCGCTGTTTGCCGATGATAAAAAACATTTTGTATAATAATGATATATTTTTGTATTTAATTTTTTGGGTTGGGTTATGCAATTTTTTTTTTTTTACTCACTAGTTACATATATTACATTCATTTTCCTTTTATACAGTATATATATAAAAATTACAGAGGAACGTATATATACATCCTCTATTTAACTGTTTGTCATTCTTTCTCTCACTTTTACCAAAAAATGCGATTGTAAAAATTAGTTACATACGGTATATTAAACCTATTAATCATCAAACATTATATATTTTTGTATTAAGTGAGCTGGTACTGAAAAATATATATATATATTTATTTATTTATTAATTTAATAATTTAATATAATAACTAATTGTTTTCCTTTTTTTTTTAATTATTAAACAATAACTTTAATGTTAATATTATAAATATATTTATGTCGTGTGTGATAACACTTATATTATTCAGTGTTGAATTCAAAGCACTATTTAGTATAATCTAAATATATAAATTTAAATAGGCCGAAATTCTGTTAACGTAATTCTAGGGATGGGGAGCGACTCGAGCGACTCATTTCGGTTCCGAACCGATACTATTTGAGGAGCCGAGTCGAGTCGGCTCGAGTCGGCTTATCCATTTCAGTTCCATTTCGGCTCTTGGTCAGAACTGAGTCTGTTCTTATCAAAATTTGTCAGAGCCGATTCGAACCGAAATGCCGAAGCGGATTCCTAAAGTCGAGTCAAAGTCGACTCACGTGAGTCGATCCCCGTCTCTACGTAATTCACACCTTCTTGATTATATATATATATATATACATAGATATATATTTACTCTTCAAAAGAAAAAAAGAAGGTTAAATAAACTAAACAACAATATTATAAATTAAATAATAAATATTTTTATATACCTTGTTTCAAAATAATTATAATGTGGTGGTGCCACCGTAACGCAGTTTTGAAGATGATAAACAAGATATTAATTTTTGCGAATGCCTTCTCCATTTATTGAATACATCACATCATGATATACGTCATTCGGTTCTATGGATGCGGGTTTTCGGTAAGTGTATTATTTTTATTGGATTTCTTCTATTCCGTCTTTTAAAACAGTTGCTAATTTCTTTATTTTTTACGGACACATAAGATCTCAGTGAGAAATCGGCCACGGGTTTTCTCGTTTTTAGACAAGTCAGGACTCTAGAACCATGAGAAGGAAAAAATTTTTTTTTTCGGATTTCACATCTCATCCATTCCCATCAAAGATTCATTCATTTTATAGAACCAAATTCTTTAACCCTCTTCCAAACTTTAATTCTATCACACATTTCTTCTTCCATTTCAAATAGCAAATAAGGTTGAGCGGCCCATCTTTCACCAATTAATTTAACACCATTCATTCCACCACTTAATTCGTTTTCTCCATCATTATCATCATCAAATTCATCATTATGATTAATATTAAAACATCCACCAAAAATTAAATTTTTTTTATAACATAATTCTTTTTCATACATTTCAACGATTCTAACAATATAGAGATTTGATGTGATAATTGGTATATCAGCTATATCTTCTGGATTTTCAAAATTATCAAATAAATCAATCTGTTTTTTTTGAGGATTTAAAGTTGATTTATTTGATGATTTTTGTGATTTAGAATGTTGTTGATGATGTTGTTGTTTTGATTTCTTTTTTTTAGAAGATTGTTTTTTTGTCATCGTCGATGTCATCGTCGATGTCGTCGTCGTCGTCGTCGTCGTCGTAGTAGTAGATATTGAAGTTGTGGTAGTAGAATTTAAAGAAGGTGAGGATGAAATTGTTTGATTTGGATTAATTAATTTATTACTTTGATTTAATATATTTTTCATTGAATTAATAATTTCTTCAAAATCTTGTAAAACCGAATGAATTTTTGTTAACATTTCTTCAATTTCACGAGATTGTTTATAGATTAATAAAGATAAAGGTTGTGATTGTAAAAAAAAAGGAAGATTTTTATTAATAGAAATTGAAGAAGAAGGCATTAAATTTGAATTATTATTAACATAAAATGAATTAAAAATTTTATTATTATTATTATTATTATTATTTGAACCAAGTAATAATTCAGTATATTTTCTTTGTGTTAATATATTTATTAAAGAAGAAAAATATTTACAAGAATTAGAATGTATTGTAGACCAATCTTTACAAAGATTATCAAGACGTATTAAATGTGTAATATGATTTGGTGTCGACATTTTATTATTAATATTTTTTTTTTTTTAAAAAAAAAAAAAAAAAAAATGAAAGAAAAAA
>JADRCO010000340.1:0-37031 GCA_021464525.1 Rhizophagus sp. LPA8_4_AMF | reverse complement strand
TATTATAATTGATCAATAAGGTGCAGTTCTCAGTAATTCGAAAACTGCGATAAATAAGATGTACATGTAATAATTTACATTTATAAAGGATCTAGAAAAGCTCAATCTACCGATACCTGCAAAATAAAGAAAAAAATTAAAAAGAAAAATCCAAAAAAAATAAAAATTTTTGAAACCAATTTTTTAAAACTTACCAATCATATTGTCTAAAATTCAGATCTACCGATAGTATCTGCAATAAAAAAAAATTAATAAATTAAAAAAACTAAAATAATAATAAAATAAATAAAATAAACTTTATAAGTTTTGAATGATTCAAAACTTACCAATCTATTCTAAAATATTAACCTACAAAAGAAATGTCATCCAACATCAAGAAATTAAGTCCAAAAAGTTAACGTCTCAAATAAAATACTTATAAAAACAAAATAGAAAAAAATTAAAAGAAAAGCAAAATAATATTAAAGAAATTAGTTTCACCTTAAAACTTACTAAAGCTGTTCCAAAGCTAAAGAAACTGATGTTTACATAAAAAAAGATAAAAATTAAAAAAAAATAATTTGTTAAAAAATAAGTAAGTTTTACTTTGAAACTTACTAGATCTAAGATCCAAAGGTGAAGGATAGAACTGATATCTACAAAAAGAGAAAGATTTAAATTAAAAAAAAAAAAAACTATAAAAATAAAAAAAATGTCAGAAATACTTCTTTAAAAATGAAAAAAATTATATATTATCCTACTTATATACAGTCAACTCTTGATATAGCAAACCCTTGATATAGTGAATTTTAAGTGCACTTATAATTAATTTAGTGAAGTAGCCAATCAAATTGCTTAAAATCTTCACTATAATCCTATAGTGAAATTGAAGTCCAGAACTTAAGGTTCACTATATCAAAGGTTAACTATATTTGTCTGTAAAATCCAGTTCGTTTAATTTCAAGAAACTGGCATCCTTGCAATAGAAAAAAGAAACTTAATACAATATATAAATAAATTATCCTTTCAAACATTTAATTCCAAGAAGCCAGTATTTCTGCAATAAAAAAAAATAATAGTGTTTTATTAATATCATTCTTTTAATAAATATGAAATAAATAAAAAAAACTTACCTTTCAAAAGTCCAGTTTATTTAATTTCAAAAAATCCAGCTTTCTATAATAAAAACATTTGTTTAAAAATGTTCATATAAATAGAAAATAAAATAAAATAACCTACCCTTTTGAAAGTCCAGTTTGCCTAATTTTAAAAAATATTTTATTGGAAAGTTTTTTAATTACTTTTTTTAAAAAAAAATAAAAAAAATACCTTGCTTATGAAGTTTAATTTGTAAGATCTATTTTTTATAAGATTAAATTTTTATCAAAATTAAGAAAAAAAGAGATCAATTGGTAAACTGATTATGTAATACTAATTATCATTTTTTTTATTTGAAAATATGCTATTTTCTGATATATAAAATAAATTTTATCTATTCATTTATAAAATTTAACTTTAATGTTTTAAAAGCTTAATCTTCTATCACTTATAACAGCATGAAAAAAAACTAACATGATACATTAACTAAGTACCACTAGATATTTCTAATGATCATATATAGTCATCTATATAAAAAATTAAAAATTTTTGTTTTATCATATTTTTTGTTTTTCTTCCTTACCTTTTAATTATAAAAATAGTTAAGAAAATAGACATATATGTAGCCAATTCAACCTCTTCTCACATACCAAATGAATCATGCAAAAAAACCCACTATTCCAGATGCATCCTTTCAATTATGAGATAAACATCCTCAAACGAAATCCAGCTACTGGCAAATTAGTTAAGCCTTCTGAAACATGTCACCTTTATATCTAAGTAGATGTTCTTTCTTAATAATTAAATGATATAATAATAAGGATTACGTATTCACTTTAAAAAATCTTTTTGATTAATTTAACAGAAAACTTGTATTTTTAGCAATTGTGGTTTGAAAGTGTTTATCTTTACTTTTTATGTAAAGAATTATAAAAAATGAATATAATTTTGTAAATAATTTCATATAAATTAAAGAGTAATTTGTTAATATCATTAATAATACAATATCAGAGTAATAGTAGTTAGTAGTTATGATGTTATTTAGTTAGTTTTTATTTTTTTTATATAATAAAATTTAGTTTTTTAAGTATAATTATATTATAATATACATCATTCAACATCGGTATTATGTATAATAAATGTTTATTACATATGTTAAATATTGTTAATAAATATTACTTGTACATTAAAAAGAATGAATATCACAATGCATATGATTTGCAGTACATATAATATACATTTTTTCCATGACTTCCTGATGAATAATTCTAAAATTCTGATAACATAGAAATGCCATCAAGGTTATAAAATAGTTTGTTTAATCACATTAAAAATTCTGGTTTATGATGCTCATATTGTGTGATATTGCAAAATTAACCCTTGAGGATGCAAAATACAGTCAGTAAATTACACTATCTAGGAAAGGAAAATGTCTTTTAATTGAGTATAAAAATATAGATAAACCACTTACATGCATGGTGTTGCCAATTTAACCATCAATGGTAAAATACACTTTACCACATTAAAAATAGAGAGCAATAGTGTTCATTTTGCATTGGTCATTATCAAACAATTGAGGATATGTGTAAAGCCATAAACTTATACCAGTAAAAATGGAGATTGCCTTTTAGATTGATACTATAACTCACGTACCAATGAATTTGTGAGAATAAACATCAATGAAAAGCTATTCCTAATTGTATTCAACAAGGAACTTTGTGTCTATTCTGCCCAAAATACTGTATAAGAGAGAAAAGCTATATCATGAAATTAACAAAATACAGTGTGTTACCAAAAAAACTGAAAAATCATTTAAATTACAAAAACATGTGTAGTTCACTTAAAATAAATCCAATTTTGAGCATCTAAAATGCAAAATAATCTTGAACATTAAGGCTACAGATTTGTGTCTTTCATGGTTATAGACATTTTACTACTTTTTGAAAAATTCAGCTTTGAATATGTGCTTAAATAATAAAAAATAATGCAAAATTTTAATTATGTTTGTAAGCTATTGGTGGATTGAATTTAATTAAAAACATTCAAATAGTAGTCAAAAATAACATAAAAATGTAGGTGACAAAAAATCAATATTGAATCATTTGTGGTAGTATGATGAAAAATTATTTTCCAAATTCGGTATATAGTAAAAAAGACTTAAAATCATTCAAATTACAAAAATGCATGTTGTTTGCTCAATATACATCCAATTTGGATCATTTAAAATGCAAAATAATTTTGAGCTTAAAAGCTACATTTTGAAATTTTTAAGAGTTATAATTGTTCTTTTACTTTCTGAAAAAATTAACTGCAAATGCTAATTTCTGGTTTAGAAATTTAATATGAAAATTTATTAAATAAGTTTTGTTTAGATTGAATTCACCTAAAATTCTCATGATTAACGTAAAAAAAAGCAAATTAAAAAATTTTGCAGTCTAAAGTAAATTATGGTAAAAAATGAATTTTAATTCTGAACATTGTGATAATATATGATGATGTGGTATTATATACTCATTATTGAAAATAATGGTAAATAAATTTTTTATTATTTTTAATCAATAAAAGAGCTTGTTCGCAGCTTTCAAATAAAAAAATTTTCACGTGATTTTGAATGATCATCACGGAGTAATCATCAATTTAATAAAGTAATAATTCCGGTTTTTTTTTTGTAATCCGCAGGCCTGATTTCTTAAAGACACAAGAATATCCAAATGGACTAGATATTTTATCCGCAATATAGCAATAATTTCATCAAACAGCAAGCACGGGATCAACTCAAGAAAGAATTGTGCGAAGAGAATCAGATTGCCTTGAGGTATGTTTGGTATTACGAAGACTCATATGTAGTTATTCCAGAGCATCTTCGTGAATTGGGTCTTATTGAGTAACCTTTTTTTCCTATTGGTAGGAACTTTCGCATTGAATAAGTTACAGATGACATTGCTAATGCAGAAGCGGTATATTATTTTTAGATCATAGAGATCACGCGACTACAGGTTCACAAAAGATGCATAGAAAAACCTTGATCGAACCGATCATTAATAACATAATTCACTCATATCACATGAAATTGATGAAAAGACAAAGTCCAATATGGAAAACTTTATTATTATGGTTTAAGATGCACGTAATTAATTTGATCCATATTTTTAACACCCCATCAATATCGTAATGCTAATATTTTATTATAATAAAAACGTATTGAAATAAAGCACGCTATGAACTGCCACAATTAATTTAATCATCATTCTCGCAAAAGTGAACTCCGAATTTTGGCTAATGCTGTCAATATATTTCGTCGTCCATCTGGATCTGCGAGATCGAGACCAGCTCTCAAATCATTATTAGCTGGCCATCTTTGAATCTTAACTGACTGTTGTTGCGGTAAGCCTTTATTAAGCTCCGTTAGATAGCTTGCAGGAATCTTAGCTTTATAAAAAGTAACGTACGTAGAGATTACACGAACTACCCATAATATCTGATCTGTATATTTCTGTTTGCCAAGGGAGCGTATATTCTCACTAACACAAGCAAGAACCTCCGCAGAGATTTGCGTTTCCCCAAATCCAGTACTTGGTCCAACATTTTTCAAGTGTTTGTCCTGTAAAAAAGGTTGTTTGAGTCAACAAAAATAATACCCGTAAAATAGTAAACATCAATAACAGACGTCTACTACAAGGATAGAAAAATCTTCCATATTATCGTCTTCTATATTTATTACAAATTCAGGGTCCGATGATACGTAAGGATCATCTTCAATATATAATTTGCATAGCGGGTGATTGCTAGAATTTGGGAATTTCAATTTTAGGAATCATTGTATTTATTTATCAAAAATAGAAGTTGAAGAAAGTTGAAGCTACCTGATGCTAAAGGGCCAGTCATTCAGCTCAGCAATACGAAGTAGATCATCCACGAGTGTATCTGTAAATTTCTCGCTTGTACCTGTTAACTGAACACCATTCATCACAACCTTATGCAATTTCTTAAAGAACGTTCGAACTTTTACATCCATAAGTCCGGGTACATTTGCAACGCGGAATTTTAAATTTGAAAGCATTTCAGCATTGATATTAGGTTGAACATACGTGTCTGGAATATTAACTAGAAAAATACTTAAATTATGAATATTAGAGTCACTGAGAGGATTGCTGGTACAATATAGCTCATACCTTCAACATCAGGAATAACATCGTTCTCGGCTAGGGCTTCACAAAAGTTCACTCTTAATGCCTCCATATCTTTTGTTTTGAATAGAGATGCCGAAGAGGGCAGGTCCTCTATGCCATAACTAGAACTGAAAGTGAAACTAAGCCTAAGGTCACGAATGACGCTTGCAAGATCCGAATCTTGACTGGCAATACGTTCTGACCGTCGTTTAGTTGCAGAAGAGCTTTCACTTTCATTTTCGATTTTTTTCCGTTTCTGAGAGGCTATTTGTGCGGCCTGTTCCTGTGAAGTTTTTTGTGCAGTCTTTCCCGGAGAACTCTCGATCTCACTTTCATTTTTTCGTTTCTTTGAAACCTTTTGTGTGATTTTTGGTAGAGAACTCTCACTTTCGACATTTTTTGTGGTACTTTCTGGCTGACTCTCACTTCCGACATTTTTTTGTTTCTTCTGTTTTTTTCCTTTTTTCGAAGACATCCCGTAACACAGTGTGACAAAAACTATCGTGAGAAACGAAAGTACACAATTCTACTGGAGAAAAATTTTTTCATGTCAGATGAGTAATTCACGATTATCGTTATATCATGCATGCGACCTTCCGTAGTACAGGTCAATTGGGCATTTTTTATGTCGATCATCACGATTTTATCTCGATGATTACCTGATGTTAGATTTGACATTTTTAATTAAAAAATAAACGTTTATTATTTTTTTTAATGAAAAATCATTGAATTCGACATTTTTAATTAAAAAATAAACATTTATTATTTCATGTTTATTATCTTTTTTATTTCTTTAATTAAAAAAAGACGTTTATTATTGAAATAACGTCAGATTCAGGTCAAAAAAAAATGGGTTGACATTTTTTATATATATAAATTGTGATAAAAAATGGCAAAACATTTTTTTATTTATTTGACCCAAAATATATTGGGTCAATGGGTCAGGTCGGGTACCCAACTGTGACTGACCTGACCTAAGGTTGGGTCATAAAATTTGCTACCCGACCTGAATTTTTTGGGTCAACCCGATCCATCAGGTCAAATTCGGAGCTCTAATAGCAATTACATATTTCTAGGATTCATATTTGATGCGTAATGATTATGAAATATTTAAAAAGATATTTTCTATAGTAATATTTTTTGATCCAGTGATTGCATGAAATTGATTTTTATATTATTAAATTCATCTTATTGAGACAATTTGAATGGTGGTAAATTCATAATAATAGGGCGGTTTTTTTTTGAAAATTTGCTATTTTAATTGAAAATTTTGTGTTGTATATAGTTTAATATTTTAAAAAATCTGAAAAATATAAAGCATGAAAATTGTTTAAATAACAAAATCACATGCTATTTATATTACATTAACATAGGATGATCTATATAATTTTAGCTAAAACAAACTGGCCGGATAATTATGGTATATTAACTTTTTACATGGTTTATTCATGTTCAAATATCAGAAGGCCCATTTAATTAAAAGGTCAATATTTTGCATACAAACTTTTTTTGCGCAAGTTACTGATAAACTTCCAGAAAGCCTTGTCAAAAGAGTGTATTGTAGACTTTTGAATCATTATAAGGATCCTGTTCCATTAGGGTTTATGAAAACTCATTAAATCAAAAACGCAGAGTTGGGAAAAATTATTGCATCCTTGAAGTTGGCCAGAATGTAATGTATTCCCTACAGATGATGGCATTCAAATCAATAATATCACAAGAAAAAAAAACAATTGCTGAGTTATGAATGAACTTAAGTTTTTATTCCAGCAACTGCTTGATTATATGATATGTAAATCAAGAATATAATGAGCAGATTAATGCAAATAAGAAATTGTGTGGTTCCAAAATTCGTATACTCTTATTATAACAAATAAATACATAACTACATTATTTACGCAAAAGATACATAGCTGTAAAAATCTTTATATTCTTTTTTTATGTATGATAATTCTTATCGTAGCAGCAGAAAGGATAATGGACCACGAGAATATAAGTATCAATTTCCAAGTAGGAGTATAAGGCAGTACAATATTTTTGGAATTGAAGGTATTTGTTGTATAGTGAGTGTCTAAGTAAATATAGAAAGAATATATTGAAAACGCGATCGCGGTTGATACTAAGAATGCTATATTTCTTTTTTATTAACAAAATAAAAAAAAAAAAATGAATCAAGTTCATCAATATAATAAATCATGTAAAACGAATACATACCCGATAATGTTATTAATAAGTATATAACTAGCAATAATTCCAAATACATGCACGAGAGCAGCAAGAGGTAATAATAAAATTTGATTTGGGTGAGTAATAAATTTAAGCTTTTTATTCGCGGTATTTTCTTCTTGATCATCCTCTTTTGCTGAATGAGAAGGTAATACAGGTTTTTGTTCTTTTATATAATAATATGTATGAAGATAAATTCTCGAGAATAAGATCACGAGTGTAAAATCCAATATTAAATCTGAGAAAAAAAAAAAAAGGTTAATATTTTATATTTATGTTAAAAAATTGAAGTTGATTAAAAAAATATCAAACATACTTTGCGCTTTAAAAGCAATATAATCTAATGGCCATTTAAGTATAGTGATTAATAAATTAATCAAAACAATATAAGATGAACAAATAAAAAATACTAAAAATGTATTATTATGAATTTGCCCTTCAAGTGTTAAAAAAAGGATAATTATTAATTCAATCAAATTATGAAGTGAATTGAGAGTGGACCAAAGTTTTCCCGGTCCTAAAATGTAATAATTCAAACTAGTAACAAAGACGAATAAAGTGTAATACGCAAGCTTTTTATTGAATGATCTTGTTGTAATATTAGAAGGGCTAATTTTAAGATTAGTAGGATAATCGGGAAATATAAAATAAGATACATAAGCTTTTGATTTAGATTTCTTGTAGGAAAATATTATTGATATTATCGTTGAACAAAAAATTAACATAATTGGAACCAATGTTCCAGAATTTAAAATTTGTTGATCGAAATCTAAAAAGTGATGATGAGAAAAATAATTAAAGAAATCATCGGAGTGATATATAACAAAAGATTAATAATTTATGTACTTTCTATTTCACCATGCCATACTGGGGATCCTGTTAATTTCGACCTTTCTTGTTGAGGTGGTGAAAGTTTAATAAGTTTAAAAGAATAGAATAATCCTATTAAACAAATTACTGTAACCGAAAATAAAATGAGGCGACGCATTTTTTTCTACGAAACCTTTTTTTTTTCGTTTTTTGTTTATGAAAATAAAATTTTTTTTTTTTACGTTATTTATATCATTTCCAATAATATTATACTTGTAAAATCTTCATTTGGTTATATGAAACTCGATGTCTTGATTAACTTTGATATATTAGCTTTAAAAAAAAAAAAAAAAGAAACATTAAAGGTTTAATTATAGAATCAATATACCTTAAAATGATATATAAATCATTATAATTGAAGATGATAAGAAATGAGGCATAGTCATTTCACTTTAACGATTCGGATCGGGTCAGATCTAGAAAACTAACCGTCACGGATGGTACTTAGAACGTCAATCAATAATTTCTATTGGCCATCAGACCACTATTAACTATGTATCCGTTAGACCATTAATCCGCACATTTAACCATATACAGTTAGTATACTAATCCGATTAATCTGGACGGATAACGCCTTCATAACAAAAAGTAAATTTATATTTATTATACCATATATATGATTCCCGCATTATTCATGAGAACAAGTCTTCTTATTACGGTAGTTTAAATATACTTTCCTGAAATTTTTGAATATTGACTTGCACAGCAATGAATTATTTGAAATGCAATTTGTCTCATTCGTAAATTTTATAATAGCGACACATAATATACTACAATTGCTACATGGTACAATGATACAATGGGATCATTATCTTTTATGATGTAAATAAGTCAATATGTTGATATTATTACACGGATAACACTGAATTAAAATATCATTAGTATTATACGGTATATCATACCTAATTGAATTAACCATTATACGGGTTATTTTATATTCCAATTACGAGAGTCTCATTCAAAGATTTCGTACATTTTTATTGGTTCAAGTTTTAATTTCGAAAATAGCATTCATTGATTTATTATTGTTGATATTATCACGTTTCGCAATTATTATTATAGAAAATTTTAACTAAATTTGTAAATTAATGTTATATAGAAATTTATATAACTTGTTTTTTCAATGATTTTAAGATATCGTTATCGTCTCTTTTAGGTAAAATTTGTCATCGGAATTCGGAATTCGGAATAGTTTATTTTTACGAAAGTAATATTTTTATCAACGTATTTATATCCATTTCATGATGATCACGAATTATTTAAAGGCTCAACATTATAATCATTATTTAAATTTAGAAATCTAGACACAAAAAATTGTAACATAATTTCATTTTGCGTATACATAAAAAATTTTTTGTGAACGTCGATTTTTTATAAATGTCGAATTTTTTTTTCGAAAAAAAATCTTTTAAAAATGATCATGAAGAAAGGACAACGCGTCATTATATTTTCAATAACAATAATTTGTTTAATAGGATTATTATATACTTTTAAATCCCTAAGACTTCCAACATCTCAAGAAACTTCAAAATTAACGGGATTTCCAATATGGTATGAAATAGAAAAAAGTAGGTTAAGAATTTAATAATTGATTAATTGTATATCGAATAATAATTCATTTTTTGTTTTATTTTATAGGTGAAGCTTCTATAGCATGGTTTGGGTATCTAATTATCATAATTTTTTGTTCAACGTTAGCATCATTAATATTTGCACATAAGAAATCGATACCAAAAGCTTACATTTCTTACTTCATATTCCCTGATCATCCTTCTTCCACGCCTACTTCTTCTCTTTCTACTAAATTTTTTAATAAAATTCTCGCATATTTTTCATTATTTACATTTATTCCTGATTTATCGTTACACATTTTATACCCAGGAAAACTTTGGTCTTCATTTGATTCATTTCATAGTTTGCTTAAGTTGTTAATTATTCTTTACTTAACACTTGGTCAATTTAAATTTTTTATATTTTTTATCTGTATGAAATATATCATTTTAGTTAATTTATTAACCATTACACTTAAATGGCCTTTAGATGCTATTTGGTTTAAAGCGCAAGGTAAGAAATATATAAATGTAAATTCGAAATACTTTACGAAATTTTTTTGATATTTATTTATTCTTTTATATATAAAGATTTGATGTTGGATTTTGCGCTTGTAATTATATTCTTGAGAATCTATATTCGTACATATTTGTATATAAAAAATCAAAATTCTTTACAATTTCCGGAAGGAAGTGATCAAGAAGAAAATACTAAATTTAGTAAATTTACAAATCAAATCATTTTATTACCTATTGCCGCTTTCGTACACATGTTTGGAACCGTAGCTACTCTATTTGTTCATCCTACTGGGTAATTATTTTTATTTTTAAATATTTTAAATATTTTTAAATTTTTAATTTGATTAATTAATATGAATTATTCATTTATTTGATTTTATTATTATAGTGACATGATATTTATGTTATCACATGCAGTCTCATTCTTGATGTATACTTTTTATATTTATTTAGATACTCATTATACAACAAATATTTCCAATTCCAAAAATATTGTATTACCTTATACTCCTACTTGGAAATTGATATTTATCTTCTTGTGGTCAATCATTCTTTCGGTTTTTATGTTAAGACTTACCGCATTATTTCTTCTAATTTCTGTATAATAAATAATTTCTGTATAATAAATTATATAGTTACGCCATTGTACTTATGCTGCGTCGTGATCTTTAAATCAAATTGATATATAATTATTAATCACTTCATTAAAGTTAACTTTATTAATTCTCAATTCCACAAAATACATCGAATGACGTGTAATTAAATCTATAAAATATGTAAAAAATTTTTCTCACATCCTCCTTAACTTTTATTATTACTTGCCATTTTTCAATATCATATATATTCTTTTACTTAATGGCCACTCCAAAAGTACCAATAGTTAAAGGACAATATCCAATTCCTTACAGGGATCTTACTGATCAAAAGAAAAAGTTTTGTTCTCATCCTTTGGGTCAATCCTCTTCTTCCTCTTCTAATTCCATAAATGTAGAGAAGAGTAGTCCTAGCGAGAATGAGGATTATGAAGATGATGAATACGTTGTTGAAAAGATTCTTTCTCATAAAAATAGACCAGATGTAAATATTTTTAAAAAAATTATTTATTATATTTTATATAATTAATTTACACATTTTTTTTTAATATTAGGGACGTTTTCAGTATTTCTTGAAGTGGAAAGATTATCCGGATTCCGAAAATTCGTGGGAAGATGAGGAAAATATGTAAATATAAAGAATTTTTAATTTTTTTTTTTTTTAAAAAAAAATATTTAATATAAAATTGAGAATTTTTTTTTATCTTAGTTACGCAACAGACCTTTTGGAAGCATACTGGCGTAATAAATCAACCGCAAGTTCTTCATCATCTAATGGTTATAAAAGATGCGTAACTTCTTATTCTAAACCTTCTACTAATGGGAAATCGAATGGACTTCAAGTTAAAAGTCAAGTTAAAAGAAGAGCATCTTTCAACAAGAAGAAATCGTCATCTCACACTATTTTTCGTCGATCGAATGGAATCTCCAATCATGTTACTAATTCCTTGTCTAAACCAATTTCAGCGACTAATGATTATTCTCTTGTTAAATACAGAAATGAAGATTCTATAAAAACTAATTCAATTCAAAGGAAAGACAAAATAATTGAGAAGGAAGTATCATCTCAACCCAAAATGCCAAATAAAATTGATAATGATTCTTTGACCACTAATAAAAGTAGAATTGCACGTGACGTTTGTGATGTAAAGACCATTAAGAATGGTGATGATATTTCTTCTTCTGAAAGTGAATCCTCTTCCGATAGCGATGCAACACTCAAAGATACCATGGAAATAGATGGAGAAGATGGTGAAAATGATGAAAATGATGATAAAGCCCTGTTGTCACAGGGTGATCTGGAAGAGGATGAACAAAATTCTAATAAAGATTCAAAGTCGAAATGCTCAAAAGTTAAACTTGGCCCAAGAAAACCAATAAGTAATAATCGTGTTTACGAAAAGGAAATTCTTTATGATGATAAAGGAGTGAAAAGTATTATACGTAATATTGATGAAAATTGGGATCCTTATGTCAAAGAAGTTGTTGCTATTGAACCTCATGATAAACTACCGAATGTACTTTGGATTTATATTTCATGGTAAGCTAATGAAAATGAAAATGAAACAAGAAAGAAATCAAAATGAATTTAACGAGAAATTTTTTTTTTTTTAGGAGAGGTGGTTTCACATCAGTTCATCTTAGTACGGAAATCAATAAATTATGTCCACAGAGTGTAAGTAATAAAACATTTATTACATAATTTTTTGGTAATGAACATAACATTCTATACATTTAATAATAGATAATTCAGTATTATGAAAAACGCATTGTCTTTAAAGGCAGTCTTAATTATAAGAATCTAACCGGACAATAAGATAGGAAAATTTCGAGTTTTTCGATATAGATGCGGACATAGATGGGAGTATGTGTCATATATTCTGGTTTTGCTACATTTATATTTTATGTATTATAATGTATATATATTATAGCTTATTTTAATTCACCTGTGGAAGTAAAAATATGTTAACAAATTTTGCTAAAAAACGATTACGATTAATATGAATTAACTTTAGGCATTAATGATTTTGGAGAATATCGAGTAATTTTTAGGAATATTAAATAATTTTTTTGACAACTATGAATGAGATTACACATAACGATTGCAAACATTCTGCAAGAACAGTTTTAAGATGAATAAATTTCTTTTATTTTATTTTATCCTTATTCTTTATTCAAAAAAAAAAAAAATCTAAATCTATTTGGTATAATTGTCCGTTTAAAATTTAATATTTATTTGGATTATAACATTAACTTTTGAGACAACTTACAAATGTAGTCTTTGAAGCCGCTGCACTTTCTTTCAAATTTTCTTAACAACTTTGCTTTGTATAGCTTTTAGCTGCAAACAAGAGCCTTAGAAGAACGTTCAAAGATTGTAAGAGGTATCGGAAAAGTAATTTTCTTGTACTATGACAAATGTAACTATAAATTTAAGTCCCCAAAATTTCAATATACTTATTCGCAGCTTTAAGGAAAATTTGATTGTTATTATTGTATTGGTCAAGTTTAGTTTATAATACTGATCACGAACGGAATATTTGAGTTTGCGCATATATTTTTTATAATATTTGATCTTCCTTTCGTTGATTGATATTCGGTTTTTTTTTCACTTTTAGCGTATTGTTCAAGAGATAATTGATTATAAAATGAATCTATTCCATTTTAGTTTGCATCCAAAGTGTTAATTGGCAATTACCATACTTCACAAATAAGATGAGTACAAAAATTCAAGAGCATTTAAACATTTTATAATTTTGTTAACATGTACCAACGATTGAAAAATCTCTTTAAATTTTTATCATACTATTAAAATCAATTCTTCAATCATTTTAAATGTCGGTGGTCTTTTGTCATTAAATGGCATTATTGGCAATGTACTGAATGCACTCTTATTTCAGTGATTGTAAACGTTAACAAATTCCAGTTCGCATGGACGATCCTAGAGTTTTGAGATTTGTACAACCAATCAAATTAACCAAATTTTTAATCAAAAAAAAAAAAAAAAAAAATAAAAAAATTCAATTTTTTTAAAAAATGTCAAGATTATTTATTAATTCTAGATATGGTTTCATTTTAAAAAAACTTTTAAAAAGTAATTTAAAAAAGGCAATATACTCCAATAAACACTTTTATTCGACAACACAAATACAAAAAGAAGAATTAACACCACTTGCTCAACAATTAAAGAATTTAATATCTGTACATATTTATGACACCATAGTTTTTATTCTATAAATTATTCTTTTGTTAAAGATATTTTTAAAAAATTTACTATAGGAAAAAGGACCTATATCAATAGCTACATATATGAAACATGTATCAACAAATCCAAATAGTGGATATTATATGAAAGGTGATGTATTTGGTGCTAAAGGTGATTTTATTACTTCACCTGAAATTAGTCAAATGTTTGGTGAGGTAAATTAATTATAAAAAAAGATTTAATGAAAACTATAATACATACACTTTATTTTAATATTTTTATTTTATTTAAATATTAAAATAATGTAGTTGATTGGAATATGGTTGATATCACAATGGGAAAGTCAAGGAAAGCCACAAAAAACGCAATTAATTGAATTAGGACCAGGTAGAGGGACATTAATGGAAGATATGCTTCGTGTAAAGATTATTTAAATTTAAATTTACCCTTTTATAAAATAATTTTATTTTTACGAATTTAATAATTTATACCGATTTTTTAATTTTTAAATAGGCTATGTCAAATTTTCCAGATTTTTATAATACATTAAGTGGTATACATTTGATTGAAGTTAGTCCAGAATTAAGCAAATTACAATTTAAAAGATTAAATGAATTTCGTGAAATTAATACTGAAAGCACGAGCTATAAGTTTTATTGGCATAATACGATTAATGATATATTAGGTAAAATTATAATTTGAAATTTTTTTTTTTTTACAAATATATATAAGATTTATTTACTTAAAAATTAGAAAAATAATTTTAGATGGATGGTCTTTGATTGTTGCTCATGAATTTTTTGATGCCTTACCTATTCATAGATTTAAGGTAGTATATTTTTAATATTAAGTTTCAAATTATCGATATTTATTTATATTTTAATTTAGCTTACAGATAAAGGATGGAGAGAATATATGGTTGATATTGATACTTCAATTGATAGGTAATTTTTAAATATTTTTTTTGAATACATTATATTAATTTATTTATAAAATTTTATTATTTTACAGTCCATATCATTTCTGTTTAATTCTTTCACCAGATCCCACAAAAGAATCTATAACATTAACATCATCACCACAAAATACAAAATTTAATATTGGAGATTGTATAGAAATATCCTCGGACTCTTGGAATATTACTCAAAAAATTTCGAATCAAATCTCAAAATTTGGTGGTGCCGCTTTAATTATTGATTATGGTCAAGATTATGTACAAGACAATACATTAAGAGTATGTATGATATTTAATCAAGTTTATCATAATACATAATATGATAGAAAACTTTCATTCAATATAGGCTATTAGAGATCATAAATTTGTTCATTCTTTAAGTTTGCCGGGACATTCAGACTTAAGTGTTAACGTAAATTTTTCTTATTTAAAAGAGTCGACTCAAGGAAAAGGTATTTTATGATATACAAAAGGCATTTTTTTTCCCTGAAATATCTTACCAAACCATATTTACTTTATGTAGTTAATACATTTGGACCGGTAACACAATCAAAATTCTTACACTCAATGGGAATAACGACAAGATTATCAATGTTACTTAATCAAACAACTTCTATTGAACAACATAAAATTTTATTTAATTCTTATAAAAGATTGGTTGACCCTTTGACAATGGGAAGAATTTATAAAGTATTAGCTATTAATCCTAAAAATTTTGATCAAATTCCATATGGATTTGAATCATTAAAAAAATAATTTCTTTTTTAAATTTTGCCAATGTACAGAAAATTCAAAAACGATGCACAAAATCTTAATTATTTTCCCTCCTTTTCTTCTCTCATATTATTAAAACAGTAAAATAAAGAGCTATTAAACTATAATGATTGATAAAGTACTTTTTCTTCCATATTATATATACATGCAAGTTACTTTTTCTATATAATTTTGCATATGATTATAAAATTTTCTTCTCCTTGAAAAAAATAAGAAGTTATGAAACATGTATCTTATTTTCTGAGGTGAACGGGTGATATTAGGGATTAAATAAATATTATCTTGGGAATTTTGTGAATTAATTTTTTTTTACTAATTACATACATCAAAAAATAATAATCTGTATTGTATTTTAAACTTACCGTCATAGACAAAATATATGTATATATATAAATAATATATATAATATATGACTGAATCATTTAGAAAGACAAGTATTTGACAATATGTTTGCCACTGAATAATCATAATCTAACCTGATTACCAATTTTAGAGCCCTGCCTTCTGCTCGACGATAAAACATTGAAGGTGTATCACTATCGTGAGTTGCCGTTGGAACAAAAGCATGATACCCTGAATGAAGTGGTACATATGTTTGTCCGCCGCCATTATAGGATGTTACCGTATGATTACTTCCACCAAAAGGACTGGAATGAGCTGTCGAGTAAGGATGACCTTGCATAGATGATGGTTGATTAGATGTAACAGAATTATTGTTTGTCCTAAATGTTACTCCTAAAGGAATTCCATTAAAAAAATTGGATGAACCTCCTGCATATCCAGTTATTGTATGTGACCCATATCCTTGTGATTGGTTAATAAATGGTGTAGTACCGTAACCAAAACCAACATTTTGATTACTACCAAATTGTCCATTTGCATTGTTGTTTGTTTGATTAACATTGAAAGTTGAACCATATTGTCCAAAATGATTGTTTGATCCACTTCCGAATAATCCACTACCTATTGAATGATTTCCACCATCGCCAAATGGTGAAGTAAGCGAAGAACCATTTCTCGATAGTCGATTGGTGCCAAACTGAGTTCCATTACCTGTTGCTTGGTTTCCTCCACCAACGAATGGTTGTCCGTTAACGGCCGGTCCATCTCCTGTTGCTTGATTTCCACCAAACGGGGGAGGACCAGGCGCTTGTCCATTCACATTTGTCGAATTTCCTCCAAATTGTTGTCCGTTAACTGATGTTCGATCCCCATTGAAGTTTGGACCATTTACAATATTTGTTTGGCTTCCCCCAAATGGTTGTACATTTCCGTCCGCTTGATTAGCACCAAATCCAAGTGGCGTTTGAGAAACGCCAAAATTAGTTCCTTGACCTCCAACCGTTAATCTAGTGATACCATTTACATCATGTGCAACGTTATTTAAATTGTTTTGTTGGTTATTATTTTGATTAAACGTAGGCCACGATGAAACTGTGGATGTATTATTGTTTGCATTTATTATATGTTGAAAAGTCATCATATTTGGCTGTGACATCCTGCTTATACCACCATTAAACCCCATATTATTAAACGAATTATTTAAGAAGCTGTGATTATGTGATTGATAAGGAGACATTAATGCACCATATCCTCTTCTTGGTTTACAATTATAAAATTCACATTTCCATGAAAATTCTGGAATTTCTGATTTAATATGTCTTTCTATTGCATCTCCAAAATGTCGTAATATAACAAAACCAACCATATTAAATGGTTTCATAATGTCTGCTATTATCTCACTTTGACCTTGTGCTGGATACCACTCTAATTCTTCAATGGTTCCAAAATCAGTTATAGCCATTTGGATTTCAGTTTGAAGTTGATTTATAGCTATATGAACAACTTTTTTAAGAGCTGCTACAAACGCATCAACTTTAGAAGCTACTGTAAGTTCTCCTGATGTAACAGCGGCATCTTTAATTGGTAATTGGAAATAATCAATCTCTTGATCAAGTTCTTCACGAGTCACTGCTACAAGATTTTTATCTGCTCGATCGCTCCACAATATTTTTCCATTTCGATAAAATTCAAGAATATATCGAAATGCATATCCATTTCTATCAATAAAATATTCATTACCGTTTTTTGGGTGCAACATTTCTCTATTTCGTTCTTGAAACATTGTACCAAGTAAAGTGTCGGGAAATGCGGTCAATGTTGAAGGATATGTCTCGTACTAAAATTAAATCATCGATTATGTTGTAATTTAGTTCAAATTAATCAAAATAAATAATTATTATTATAAAATCAAACCTTTACTCCTCCAACGTTGAGGATAATTGTCTCCTCACGGGCAAACATGGTTTCGTTTTCCCTATTGGGGCTTATTTGTAAAGTCATATATATATGGGTTATATGTTAAAATTAGAAAAAAAAGAGAATAAAAACTAGGACAAATAATAACATGACGAAAATGACGAAAAAAGGGGTAAAAAATTAATTAGTTTTAATATTACTTTGAAAGTTTAAACCTTAATTTAAGTAATAATAAAAATCCATTTCGTAATTGAAACGAACCTTTAGAGAAATACTGTTTTAGCCGCAGTATTTATTAAAAAAAGTTTTTTTTTAAAAGTATTATAATAGACCGTCATATTTATGCAATAATAAAGAAAAAAAAAACTCTTAAAAATACCACGAGATTACCTCAAAATCAAGGTTCAAAAAAAAATGAATTCGGGTGTAGAATACGTAGTAAATGAAAGAAAGGTGTATTTTTTTTTTAACCAAAATTTTTTTGCGTAAAAAAAAGGCACTTTATATTCGGCTAATCAAAAATTTTCCGCCAACTTTATGCCGAATTTATATTTTATAGCTCTGTGTCACAAAGCACAAAAATTCGACGCCTTAACTGTTAACATGACATAACGCGTATTTTGGCTTTTTTTACATCTAATACATGTATTTAATATGTCAGCTCCAAGTAATTCTGGTATGTAAAATTATATTCAATGTTATATAAACAAAATTCAGCCTGCAGATTAAATTCTCAAATAATTATTTTGTAATTTGTTTAATGACAATCAAGATGTTCAGGCAAAATTACGTGCGTTAGTTGATATGTTACTTGAATATTTAAAAGAGACTAATAGTCATAAAACATTACAAAGCCATGAAAATGTTGATGGCGAAGCTATTGTAAACGATCTTGGTATGTTAATTCCGCCCTTTTTATGCATTGAAATTAAATTGCTGATTTTTTTTCTATTTACTTTTGATTTTTAGGTAAATTAGGAATAATTCTTGCAGATAATGCAACAAAGGTGAAAATATAGCAATGATTCTGTTATATTTTTATTTCATTTTTATTTTAATAAGGAAATTAATTTAAAAAAACTTTTTTTTTAAAGGTAACAATTGCTTGCAAACCTCCGTGCATACCTATATCAGCTATACCAACAATTGAAGCTATGGGAGAAACATTATTTCGTATAAGTGGATATGTTGAATCAATACCAATATCAACGGGGAAAACTTTAATGCAAATAATAAAATCAACAACAGAAGAAATTCTGTTTGATTCAGCAGCATTAGCAAACTCATTTTTGGATGAACCTGTAGATCCAAGCATTATAACATCAAAAGGATATCTTATTTCAACTGGAGTTGTATGGGAAGCGTGTGATCGATTTAATAATTTACCAAAAAGTAATAAACAAGCTGTTATAACTAAATGGGAAGAAAGGTTAGAATTATTGAAGGATGCTATTTTAGAAATCAAAAAACTATTAGATCAAGAAGATAATCAGGGAGATGAAAATGATGGTTGGGATGAGATATTTGGCGAATCTATTGATGTAACATTATCAACGAAAGAAAAAAAAATTGTTGAATTATCTTTAAAATTATTTGATTTGGTGAAGAGACTTTTCAACAAAACGTTGAAAAGATATATAGTACCTTTGGATTTACCAACATATAATTCATCAAATGAAAAAGAAGAAACTGATGGAAATAGGTCATTAACAAAGATTAATCAGACACTTGATCAATATATGGATTTATGTAAATTGATTTCCGATGCTGCAGATGAATTGGGAACAAGTTTGTATCCTCCTCAAGATTCAATGACTATAGAATCAAAAGTTAATGATATTTCTTTACATTCTCAGGAATTGATAAAGGTAATTTTACCTTTTGCTTCCCAAGAGGATGTTATTTGGTTTAACGCTTGTGATACGCAATTTAAAAATATTTTAGCAGTCTATCATAGAGAAGAATAATGAAAATATTTCACGTGTGCACAAAATTCAATTCACGTGTGCGTACCTCACGTAATACATAGGGTAATATCTAGGGGATAGATAAATAAACGGGGGGTCCAACTTAGGGTTACACAAATTGATGGATCACGAATTGAACTGAAGTCACATAAAATCAGTTACACAAAAAAAATTCATATTAAATTTCGCAAAAAATTTTGTTTTTTTTATTTTTCTCAGCACACATACATAGAAAAGCAGCTGATGTTAAAAGTTAAGGTTGTGTGTGCTAGCTCTATATAAGCGAAGTTTTTTTATCCAAATAGGACCACTGGTTGCTTTGTTCTTAGTTTTTATATGTTTTTACCGCTTGATAATAGAAAAGTTAGAAATTACACTTTTTTTTTACAAGATCTCAATAAAAAAATTATAAATATTTTTATCTAAAACATTTAAAAATAGTGTTTCCTTGCTTTATTGTGCATTATTTTCAAATATATAATAAAATTTTATATAATTTTGAGGTGCTTTAAGTAGCTGATGCTAAATATCTTAAGAACTAGAAACGCGAAGGCGATAAAATTCACATCATGTATAGTTTCGTAATGTGCCGTCATGGTGTGATTGTATCATATCATAATTATCACTTTTTTATTAAAATAAAATCATTGTGATTTTCAGATTTTTCGCACATCTATAGTAAACTATAGTAATTTATATATGGCTTCAGTTCAATCCGTGATCCATATATTTGTGTAACCACGAGTTGTTCCCCCCGTTTATTTATCTATCCCCTAGGTATAACAATGCAAAAAAATTTTTGGACCCCATTTTTTGGGGATTATAAAATTTATTTCTCACGGTTCTTTAGTATACTTAAGAAATATAGTACCAATCAAAGTATTAATTGTTTATCTGTGCCTTAACTATTTACTATATTTGACGACCACGCCAGTAATGAGATCATTATTTAGATTCTAAATATTAAGAAAAATGCCAGCCCAAAATAATTATTACACAGCAAATACTCTTTTCCTAATTCGAATGCAACAACGGTCTAGATGCGAAACCTGAATTCATTAAAAGCCAAATAAAAGAAAAATTGCATAATGGTTAGAAAGATCATATCTCTAATAACGTATATAAAATTAAGCGCCTACCCAACTGTTCGTTCAACAGATTATAAGTTTTTTTGAAAATGTGATATTATCCGGTCATGTCGAACTAGCATTGGTGAAATAAATACAGTCTGATTATCAATTATGGAAATATCCATGTAAAATAATAGATCAATAACAATCTTATATTAATTTTTTTTTAAAAAAAAAAAAATCTCCAATACGATGAGACTATTCATATGAATTTTGCAATTTTACTACAGTTTTAAATACTAATGCTTTTAAAGTAAAATATATCAAAAGTGTCTTTGAATTAAACATTATATGATTAAGGCTGCACTACTCGAAATTCAGAAATTGGCCTTTCCAGTTTCATAATTTGAACCTTATCAAGTATGACATACATATACACTATGATTAAATAAGCGTTGAATACCTTTTTTTAATAAAGGTTAAAAACATCAGCTTAACTACGGATTTTTTTATACAATTCGCTTGAGGTTTGTTAGGTTTGTTCTGATAATACCATTTATCAAGTTAACAAAAGACAGTTGATTAAGAAGAAAAGTCACGCTTTAGTGACGCACGCTTATTCAAAGGATTGAAGGTGTATCAACATATATATTATTATATCGGTATTGTCTATACCGTACAATTGAAAAAAAGTTCGATCACATCCTTCATTTAGCGTCTACCTAAAAAAAGACAACTAGATGATAATTTTCTACATATACTATTATACACCAAAAAATTCACATCATTTTTAGTTTGCAAAATAAATTAATGATAATGCTAGTCCATTTTAATTTTCTACTCCAATTTCCCAATTTTCTCTTCCAGAAATTTAATAATAAAATCAATACCAAAAACTTCGGCATCAATACTATCCAAAGAATGACCAGTTTCTTTATATATTTTACAAAGAATTTCAACATCACCTTTGCCTTTTAAATAATAATACCAATTTAATCCATCATTGTGTGGTACTCTTTTATCTTCAGATCCCAACATTAATAAAGTTGGTGTTTTAACTTTATCAATGTTACTAATCGGAGAACTTTCATACATCAATTTATAATCTGAAGGTTTAACTATTGGCGGATTCGTAAGTGAATAGGGCAAGCCAATTTCTGAAAAACACCTATAATAAATGTAAAATTATTTTTTTTTTTTTTGTGGAAAAGGATGAATATTACTAATATTACATACCAATCCGGAATATCTGTAATAGTCGCCATACCTGTAATAGATTTTGTCTTTAATAAAAATTAAGGAAAAAATATTGAAGAATATAACATAATACATACCTCCAATATTTAATACAGGATTTCTCATTACACAAGCTTTATAAAAATCTGGATATTTCCCAATCAAATGAGCCGAAATAAATCCACCATGACTTCCACCCATTGCAATTACTTTATTTGGATCTACAAGTCCGTTATCAATAAAATACTGTGCGGAAGCCTAGATAAAATTTATATTTAAATTTTACTTTACAAATTATTATTTACCTGCACGATACCTGCACTTCCTTACCTGCACTTCCTTAACGTCAAGATCACCAGCTTTACCAATTAACGCATTAATGGAATCTTGTCCAAATCCAGTACTTCCAGTATAATTAACTTAATAAATAAATAGTCAAATATAAATATTTCTTTTAAATATCGTGAAAATTTATCATATAAATACCTATTGCAACAACATAACCTAATGAAATTAAAGTTGTAATATATAAGCTAATATCTGCCGTAATCACACCATGAGGTCCACCATGTGGATATACTATTAAAGGTGGCTTTTTATGTTCAAAAGTTTCAGTAGGCTTTACGTAAATAACTTCTAAATTTTTATTGTCAGGAATTGGTTGAATGATTGACCAGGTAATTTTTGATAAAATTGGTTCAACTATGCAAAAAACATATATGTATATATTAAAAATAAAAATTTGGAATAAACTATGCATGATATATTTAATTCGTATTTTAATTCGTATTTTAACATACCTTCTTCAATATTTGGTTTATCTATACAAGCCCAATCAACTTTTAGTGTATCATTTTGATATCCTGTTACAATACCTATATACTATTATAGTAATAAACTAATTAATCACTAACTTAATAGAAAATTATTTACTATTTGAAATATTCAACTTACTAATTCAGGAAAATCGTTAGGAGCTCCTTTTGATACAATAATGTAATTATTGCATGCAATAAATAATGACCAACTTCCAGTTGAAGTAAGATCCCGAACTTTTCCTGTATTCAAATTTATTGCTAATACAACTCCTCTACTTCTCCAAAAACTTTGTATTATCAAAAATTCTTTATCATCAAAGGTAATAAATGACTTTTGTGCCATTTGATCATTATAAATACCAGGAAACCCATTTTGAAATGAATCAGATGGGGTATGAACAATCGGAACTATAACACGATGTGTGTTGGTTGAGAAATTGTACTAATATTTTTATAATTTTTTAAGTAAAAATCGTAATTTTTTTATGAACTGATTAAAGTTTCATTTTACCTCACGAAGCTCAGAACAATAACTATGTGGTCCACTAATTGGATTAGAATAATAAACCTATATTATAAATATTTATATTTTTGGTTATTCATTTGTTTAATTTTACTAATGAATAAATATTTATACAAACCAAAACTTTCTCGGAAGGAACAAGTCTTGGAGAGCGAGCATGCTCTAATTGCTCAGTCAAATGAACTAAAATACAACTAATTAATTTGTTAACCTACATATAAAATTAATGGATGATTAAAATCATACCCAAATCAGTTCCATCAAGTTTAGTTTGATATATTCCAGTCCTATAATAAGTATTTAATTATAAATTTATATTTATTCAAAAAAAAAAAAAAAAAAATTTAACATACAATCTGTTGATACAAGCATGAACTCCATAATAACGCGGTTCTCTGTTATATCCATTAAAGATAAGTGTCTTGTCTCCTGGGCCAAAAAATACCTATTTATAAATAAATTTAATATATTTAGGAAATATACGTATTATCAATAAATTCAACAAACCTGTCCGGGAACAATTTTTTCAAATTCAGGCAAAACCTCAACTTTACTTTCCAACACGTTCACAACAACAATAACGGACACGCGTTTATCAACATGTCTTTCTCCCCATTCAGGAACGAAATCACATTTCTAAAAAAAACATACAGATTAGTATGAATAAATAAATAAGTTAAATCCAAAAATAAGTATATACTTTTTCTTCTTTTTCGTCTAACGCCTTTCGTTCAGCAATATAAACGGCCTTCTCTTCACTTTTAGCCCATTTCAAGCTTCCAAAAATTTCTAAATGAACAACAAAAGAACATTATAATCTTCACTCTTAAAGTACAATTTTTAAATTAATATGTTACCATCGGAATAAAAATCTCCATGACTATCAGTTACATCGATAGATTGTTTCAAATTTCCCTTATTCCAAATCTAATTTAAATATAAACATAAATTAAAGAATTTTATCGATAATAATGATAAATTAATTAACATTCGCACCTCAACAAAACTTTTTTTTCCTTTATCATTTGAAACACATCTTAATATTAATAATTTATTTCCACTTGGAGATTCAGCTTGTAAAACTACATCACTTAAATCTACGGGTAAAAATGAGGATGTTATAACTTTCGCTGAACTTCCTTTATTTGGTAATGATACAACTAATTGTTTAACGATATTTCTCTTGAGTTTTCTTTTCAAATCTCGTTGGCTTAAAATGACCTGAATAGCTATTTTGGATAATAAATTTTAGAATTAGAAGAAACGAAAAAAACTATACGTTTTTAAGTAATACTTACAAAGTACGGAAGGATTATCACCATTAGTTTCACTAGAAAAAGTTTTTACACCAGCATAAGTTGGTATTGTGGCTAATAATTTAAATGTTTTTAAACCGACGCTATCTTCATTTTCATTATTATCGTTAGTTGTCTGAACTGACTTTTCACTAACAGTCATGGTTCATGTAAGAGAAATTTTTCATTGCTGATAGTGTGATAGGTCTATATATATGCATGTTATCGATGCAAGATTGCCGATCATGATCATAGATTACATATACCAGTGATACCACGAGTTTCTTAAAATTTGCTTCAGTTATGAGCACAACCATTAAACACACCTTAAAACTTGCATTTTATCAAAAGCTTTCTCAGCTTTCTCTCCCTCACATACTAAGACGACAGTTTAACAATACTGTCGTGGTTCGACATGAAAACCCTTTGGTATAAAATATACAGCAAAAATATTTTACTTTTTTCTTCAAGTATACAGGATAACTTTTCGTTTAACAGGGCCTGTCCTTACAAGTCAATAAATTGAGAAATGATAGTAATACTGCTACAAAAAAAGGAGTTGATATGGAAGAGAGAATGCGTCGTGGATTACCGGCCAAACGATCGATACGTGGTGTAAAACATGTTATCGCTGTTGCATCCGGTAAAGGTGGAGTTGGAAAGTCCACTACAGCTGGTAACCATTTGTTTTTCTTGAAAATAATTATTTTATAAATGTTATTAATAATTTTTTTTCTGTAGTCAATTTGGCACTTGCAGCCTCGTCCTTAAGGAAACGTGTTGGTATTTTAGATGCAGATATTTTTGGTCCATCTGTGCCTCGTTTAATGAACTTAAAAGGTGAACCAAACATAAATGAGCAAAGTACGTAAACTAGTAAATTTTTTTTTTTAAAAAAAGAATAATAAATATTTATTTGACATTTTGTAAATAATAGATGGAAATTTGATTCCACTTGTAAATTATGGAGTCAAGGCAATGTCTATGGGATTTATGGTTGGAGAAGATTCACCTATCGTATGGAGAGGTCTCATGGTACATATTTTTATTCAATATTTTATAACTTAAATTTTATATTTAAATATTCTTTCTTTATTAGGTCATGAAAGCACTTCAACAATTACTTCATCAAGTTCAGTGGGACGAGCTTGATCTTCTTGTAATTGATATGCCTCCAGGAACGGGTGATACACAATTAACAATCAGCCAACAAGTTGAATTGTCCGGCGTTGTTATCGTATCTACACCACAGGATATAGCACTTATAGATGCCAAAAAAGGCGCAAATATGTTCTCCAAAGTTAATATACCAGTAAGCTCAAATTAATTATAATCTTTTCTTATTTATTTTAAAAATCATTTACTTATATATAATTCTTAAATGATTAAAATTTTGGATGTAGATTCTTGGAATAATACAAAATATGTCAATTTTTGTATGTCCAAATTGTCAACATCAAACTTATATATTTGGTAAAGATGGAGTTATTAAGATAGCCAAAGATTTCAATATTGATTTTTTAGGTGATATACCATTGGATACTAATATTTGTAATTTATCAGACATTGGAAATCCAATTGTTGTTGCTAAACCTAATAGTATATATGCAAAATATTATAAAGACATTGCTCTTAAAGTTATAACAAAATTGGAAACATTATAGTTAAAGCAAATTGCTTTTAGAATTAAATGTTTTATAGTGTTTTCTAATAGGGCAAAAATAAATGTATAGGATTTACATTTTGCAATATTATTACAGTTTATATCTTTTTAGCTAATTAATTACATCAATTTGGCAATTAATTATAGTGAACAAAATTTAATATTTATTAAAATTATTATATTTTTTTTTAATTGTTGCAATGCATTTATTGATTAAAAAATGAAGTCCAAAATGAGTTACAGTTGAACCCCTATATAGTCACCTCCTGTATAATCACATCATATAAAATTCCCCTTTATAAGCACACCATATTTTGGCCCAATGTACTAATAAACATATTAGAAAAACCTCCTCTATAGTCACAACATATGACTTTTTTTATAATCACACCCTTTTTTTTTGGTCCCGAGAGGTGTGACTATAAAGGAGGTTGACTGTACATGCAAATCCAGAAGCTCGCTACTTGACTTATTTAAAAGAGAATCAATAAACCACCTGTCATCTATAAAAGACCCTATATATGCATTATCAAGCCTACTTTACCTGTATGAGTGATAAAATTATTATATTAATAATTATTTAAAATTATATCTATAACCTATTAATATATAAAATAAATTATAATAAAAAGTACACGATTTACTTTTACTATCCCTTAAACCGTATTGCGGGCAAATTTGCCTGCAATTTTCAAATTAGGATAATCAGCATTATAAAAAATTTTCAATTTTGGCCAGATCGTCATATAATTTTGCAGACATATTGATCTACATTCTGGCCATAAAAATATATAATTATTTATTTTACTGATCATTAAAATTAAGCCACAAATTAACATTCAAATTGGCATTTTGAAATTTTCACATATGAAATTATTATTTTAATAAGATTTTCCTTAATCACAATTATATTGTATAAAATACAAGAGGTGCCTATAAAGGAGGTCAACTGTACTTAAATTACATTAAATAGTTTTAAATTACATATATTTTAAATATTAACTCTAATAAAATATTACATATGCTGCAAAAAAAAAATAATATTATTAAGTTTTATCTCCATTTGTAAAATCAACTTTCCAATTTCATGAAATATACAATTAATAAATTTTATAATATTCTAAAAGAATACTTTTTAATGCATTTTTAATATAATATTAGTAGTATTCAAATTATTATAGTAAAAATAAACTTTATTAATATACCCTATGAAAAGTATTTATACTTAAAATATACTTATAATTTTATTAAAATATACTTAAAATAAGTATTAATTTGAATTTTGCGATATACTTATATTATACTTAAAATAGGATCTCAGATATTTTATATACAGGTCATAACTGATTTGTATAGATTTAAGCGCTTTTTGCTTCTTCTAAAACTAATATAATCTGCTAAAAACTTAATTATGACTACTAAATTCATATGTAATTTGCTAAAATTCAGAATATAACTTCATAAAATTTTTAAAAAATTTTCTATATAAAATAAGCTTAAGGGAGAAATCAGCACTTAATGGAAGAAATTTAATAATGCCAATTTACACAAATTATTACCAAAAATGGCTAGTACACAGTTTTTGTTAGGCTGACATATTCTTATATGATATTCAATTAAGATGCTAAATATATTAATGAATAGTACGTATCCTTACTAAGCCACCCACAAAATTTCACATTATCAAAGTTTAATGTCTTTGACTTTATTATGAAAGAACACAGCATTTTAACCATAAAATTTTGACCTGTTTAGATATTTAATAAAATATTTTTAATATTTTTGACAGTATTATTTTACTTTTATTAGATATTTAATTTTTTTTTATTAGTTTTCTGCATTCACATTTTTGTAATTTTGTAAAATAATATTTCTAGATTTATAAATAAAATGTTACTAACATTCCTTTTATCTTTTATAGGTTTTGCCATTTCAGATTTCAGACTTGAACCTTTGAATTTCATTGGAAAAAAAATATATTGGTGGAGTTTTTTTTTATAATGAGGAATATTAGTAAGACTTTACTAATAATTCCTTTTGTTTTTTGTAGTGACGTCTTAGATCTCTAAATTTCTTTAGGATAAAATATATGAGTATATAGATAGGTTATTTTTATAATTAGGACAGTTGATAGAATTTTACTAGCATTTTTTTTATAGACTTCAAACTTGAGCGCCTTAAACCTTTAAATTTCATTTGAAAACGATTTATAAATTTATATAAGTGAGCTTTTTATAATGAGAAATATTAGAAGGATGTCACTAATATTTCTTTCATTTCCTTTTTGTTTTTTGTAAGTTTTGGTGCTCTATCTTTTATAAATTATGTAAAAATTAATTGTTTCCTTATATTTGCTATAAGTGTAGAAAGAAATTCATAAACTTTGTAAAATATTGCCCTTAATCACTTGAACTAGGACTCTGCTTACTTATAATAAAAGTCACTGTAGGAAATTGACCCTTTACTAATGATTTTTACCTTACTTTAATTCTTAATTCAGTTAATGAGTCTAAAAAGGAAAAAAATCATACATAATAACCTTTCTTTTTTAGATTTAATTTATCTATTTAAAGTAGAGTCTTCACAAACTTTTACATATAATTTTTACCTTAGGCCTGTGAATAACCTTTATTAAAAGTAAGCAGGGTCCTCTTGAACCGCTGTATACTGTTTTTTTTTATTTGTTGTAAAAATTTTATAATGAAGAACGCCACATTCCAAAAAATGGATTTTTTATTAATACAAAGCCTGTAAAATTAATTATAAAATGCTGATCATTTTCTTCTGTTAAGTAGCGATCTGTCTCTTAAAATTAATCAATTAGTGTAAAACTTTTATTCTAAAAGAAACTTTTTTTTAAAAAAAAAATACCCACTTTCCATTTCTAACTACCTACTCTTAGAAATTTTGGTTTATTATATAATTTTTATCTTTACACGAATGTATATGCAGAACATATATACAAAAATGTAAAAAAACGTGATGTGTCTTATGCATCCTGAAATTAAAATTATGCAATATATAAATTATTGTAATTTTACCATTATAATTAATTTGCATTAATATAATGGTATTATTTAATAAACAATAACTTTATTATTATGCATTTTAACATGTTTTTACATGTTTTTACATGTTTAATATATTTATCGCATTTTACATATATTAAATTAATAACACATATTATACTGAAAATAGGGACAATTTGCTCAAAAATATATGATAATTTTGTAAAATTTGATCCAATTTGCAAAAACTCAAAAGTATGATATTAAGCTAAATTTGGCTGAATTTGCAAAAAGTCATTTATGAATTATATATGAGATGTTCAAGATCCTCTTAAAATATATCTAAAATAGTTCTTAAATATACTTTCAATGCACTTGTATTTTGCCTAAATACTTAAATTATATTTAAAATATACTTAAATAGTTAAATTATTTATATAATATATTTAAATTAATATTTAAGTATATTTTAAATATGCAAAAAATTACACTTATATTGTACTTAAAATCTAATTTAAGTATATTTTAAGTATAATTTAAGTATTTGGACAAAATACAAGTATATTAAAAGTATATCTTAGAACTATTTTAGATATATTTTAAGTATAATATAAGTATATCACAAATTAAAATTAATACTTATTTTAAATATATTTTAATAATGTTATAGGTATATTTTAAATATAAATACTTTTCATAGAAATAAAATACTATATATATTATTCAAATTATTTTAGACTGCTATAATGTAAAATCCTAAATTCAATTATAGTATTTTAAATTATTTTGGCACTTTATATAATAAATTAAATGAATTATACATTTATACCATCTCAAATTATAATTATAACATCCCAAAATAATTTGAACAGTATATATATAAAATATCAAATAAAATTCTTAATAAATTTTTTGCTAATTAAACTTTTTTTTAATTAATAATTTATTAAATATTAATTAAGTTCATTTAATTTGTAATTTGTAAATCAATTACAAAAAATTCATATATGATTTAATTGTAAATTTATGTTAATTATTAGTAATTTTTTTTTTGATACTCTAATTTTTATTTCTTAAATAATATTATTTATATAATATATAAATTCATTATAAATAAAGTTACATGTAATTTAATTTTAAATATTAAAAACAATATTTAATATAAAAAAAGTAAAATATAATATATAAATTGAATTTTTTGAATATTATAAAATATTAATTTATTATTCTAATTATTAAATTTATTAATAATGGAATAATAGAATTCCAAATATTTAATATATAAATTATAATGAATTTTTAAGCAAAATCACCCTTTTTTATTAAAATTCAAAAATTGTTTTTTTGCAAAGTTTCAGTATTTAATAATCTGATTTAATAAATTTTTTTTAAAAAAAATTACAAAATTCAATAAGAACTACAAAACAAAAAATAAGTTTATTAAAATTGGATCACTGAATACTAATAAAATTGTATAATTCTAATTTTTAACTTTTAAAAAATAAGTTAATTTATTAAAAATATGAAAAAACTTATCTTCAAAGTTCTATAAAAATAAAATGAGTCAAATTCATTTTATATTTGTTATTTATAATATGTAAAAAATGTCTAAAAAAGTATTATTTTATCTAATTTATATCTAATTACAAAAAAATTAAAAAAAATAAGATTTAAATAAAAATTAAACAAAATGGTATTTTTTTTAGACATTTTTTACATATGAACAATAAATATAAACTGAATTTAATACATTTTATTTTATAGAAAAGAATTTTTTTCCTATTCATAAATATTTATTTGGCAGTTCATGAATGAATGAGAATTTAATATATAAAATTTATATATAATTTACAGTAATTTCAAAATCTGTATTTCTACTGATATAAATATGATTTATTAAATATAACTACAAGTAATTTTTGAGTTATATATACATATGCTATTTTCCTACTTTTATATATAAAAAAAATTATTATAAAGCATATATATTTGTGCAGTTAGCATGCATAGAAAGATTGTCATTGCATAATTTCTACCAGAATTATAGGAAATGCAGATTTTGACTATTAAAATAATTTTATCAATATGCACACATTTTAAAAAGCTATATTATATTTAACTTAATTTCCAGGTTTGGGATATGAATCTTACAAATATTTTGTATAATTAAAGGGGTATGCCAATTGGTTAATCCAAAAATGTACAGATAAAAAATTAGCATATCCCCATTTTTCATTCTCATTCATCCGCGGACTTTCAATTAAATGAGAAAGGGTGAGGTAAATTAAACATATGAAACGGTCTTACATTTTTTAAAAGGGCTTCAAACAAAATACTGATCAACCCAAAATCCCAAATGTCGCACCAATACCACGTGATATATATGAGAAAAAATGGTATCAGTCTGCCAGGTTCCACATGATCTGCACACATGATCCGGATGTTTATTTCGGTTAACTATGTCAATCCTTTACGTCGTACAACTTTCTTATTTTTTCATGAAATTTTCCTAAAAAACTTTTAACAACCAAAATAAGATTTGTAAAAAGATATCATTCTACTTGAGAAAATTGAGAAATTTTTAAATGAAAAAGGAATTATTTTGAAAAAAAAAAAATGATATAAATGTCAAAACAAATATTAAATATTTTACTTGAATTATATTTTATTTGTATTATATTTTATTAATTAATAATGTTATTACAATTTTCTATTTTCTATTTTTTTTTATATTACATTTTAAGACTAAGGAATTATTAAAGGAAATTACATAATAAAACAAAAGGTCATCTAATGATTAAAGAAATTTTGATCCAATCTCAAATTATTGAAAAAGATGAACGATAAATGAATAATTTGATAATAAAAAATGAGAAACGATTTGAAGATTGTGAATTTGATAATGTAGAAACAATAAATTTTCATAAATAATTAATATTAAATTAATTGAAAGAATATTAGGTATATTTTTGTAAAGTATAAAAATTTATTATTATAACTTACACTAATAATTAAATACTAGCTTTTGCAGAAAATCGGGTTTCAATTATCTCCTATACAACATCCATTACGTGATGTTTTAAATTATTATCAACAGTTCTAATTTGTTAAATAATATGGGGAAAAATTTGCTATACCATCTTAAATTGATAATACCCAAAGTACATTGGAATTTTCTTTAATAGATTGAAAAAAACTGTACAATAAAGGATTTCTTTCATATGGAATGGGATAATAATAATAGTGGAATTACAAGTATTATTTTGTACATTCGTAGTTATTGTATAGGTTATTATATAATTACATATTGAAAGAATATTTTTTACGGTTTGAAGGTTTGCTTTACAATAACTTCATCAAGTTAACGTGAGAACAAAATTATTGGCTGAACAGTGGTGATCATCACGTGAAAATTAGCCAAAGTGACTTTAGTTATTTATTTTCAACAGTCTTTCAGGCTCACAAATTCATTTGAGCGTGTATCTCACGGGGAGTTCAAGAAAAAGCAAATATCTTGCTCAGCAAGTTTAAGTATTGTAATCTATATTAATACTTACCTTATATCAATGTCAGACAACTTCCCAACAGGACATTTTCCCTACAGCCTAATCCCGGCCGTTTGTTCACGTGTTAGTGCATAACTCTGTCCAAACCTGTCAAACCTGTCAGAAATGTCCTGTCGGGAAATCATATGTTGGGACCTTTATATAACATATGCAATCACATGCAGTATGGGGATAGATAAAATATCTAATTTCCATGACTATGAGGGATAATTACGATTCCCCCTCTGATGATTTATGTGTATCAACCAAGGAAGGGGCGGGCAATTACGGTTTCCCCATCCGGGCTATGCCCTATAAAAAAAGTTGATCCATTTTTTATATTCCGTCTTATTTCCGTAAAAGGCTCATATTTCCGGAATTAATAACCTTGTATCACTTAATTTATCAAATTATTTACATTTTCCGTGAATAGATCCGCGAAAGGCTCATGTTTACGGAGTTTTTACAGAAATAATGGATAAAATATTTTATAAAGATACTTATTGTGATCTGTTGTGGTTTGCTGCTAGTGCTAGAGTATTCTTTATGTGTCTGCTAAAGCCTTTAAACATATTCCCTCTAGAGCTTTTATCAAAAACTGAATATTAAGAATCTTTATTGAACATTGAAAAGCAACAACGGAAAAAAACAAATGATTTGCAAATCGGATATTCAATTTACAGATATCTTTACTCAATTTTATTTTCCTGTTTTTAGTATAAATGTCGAACAAGGATCAAATAAAGACATAGGTGATGTCGAATGACTTGGCTTATGAAGCAGTTCTGGAAAATCGAGAAATAAATACAACAACGAGAATGTATCAAAAAGAATCAAGCAATCCGAAAAAAGGTAAGTATTAATCAGATCAGTATTGGAAATAATAATGATACTCGAGAAAACTTAGCCAGTAGAAATGATCGAAAATGATGAAATCTTATCTCAACATTTGAGTTCTTCCACTGTGTGTTGTTATTTTACCTTTAAATATGACGCTTGTACACAGACACAAACTTCCAAATATAAAGTTCATCCCGTTAAATGTGGAATCGAGGATATTTGATCTTGTTTATATGGTTTCCGCCCTCTATAATCTCTAGATCGCGAGGTTACAAAGTGAATTTTTATTATGGCTTTAGCGCGTAACAACTTATGTACTATTTTTGTTTGGCATGAAAATCGGTCAGAGTTAAAGGCGAAGTAATTACAACTATGTTAAATTTGCCATAAAAAAGTGAGTTTCTTATATTTTTTGAGCATATGCACAAGCAGAAGCTGATGTTTATAAATGCGAGAAAACAAGTAATTTTGGCACTTCAAATCATGAAGAATTTGAGGTAAGTTGTATCAGGATGGGTATTGTTATCTCTGATTCATTTAATCTTACGTAGTGCTCATGCCAGGTTAAGTCGGATCAGGTTTTGAGAATATAATCGACCTGATCTGAACAAAAAAATGAAAGACTCGTATATATTCGTGTCTCATATTTTCATAACCCAACCCTTGATTCAACCCGAGTATAATTTAACTCATGTACCCTGGTTAAACCCGAACACTTAAAAAAAATGGTTACTAACTTGATTATGTGAAATTTCTCCTAGAAATTTACTAATTTCCCTTCAATTCCACAAATGTCAACCATCCAGACTCAGCTCACCAGCCAAATCTCTCATGGAACGTGGTAAAAATTAGTAAAATTAATATTAATATTAATATTCCCTTCATTTAATCATTGGTTAAAAAAAGGTGGCTTAGTGATTTACCACTAGTGACTACCTGACAATTGTATTATGAATGGTCATGCCTCAGACCATTTACTGTAGCCAAAATAAATTAAAAACTCAGTTCTGAATCTAGTTTAATATAATAAAAGTCAAAGAATTAGGCACAATACTAGTAGAAATCAAAAAAAGATAATGAAAATGATGTTAATTTGTTTAACATAATTCTTTGGACTAATTTCGGCCGATATTATAATTTAGCCAGAATAATAAACATCCGGGTCAAAACCAAATTTATGACCCGACCTGCTGCATATGGGCGGATTTGGCTCACTTGATGATCAGAATGTCGATCATTTTGGCCAAACTGATTAACGTTAATTTTGGCCAAAATGATCAACATTCCGATCATCAAGTGAGCCAAATCTGCCCATATAGGGTCAGTTCGTGTGGGTCACGGTCATTAAAATCATTAATACCGACCCGATTTAAAAGTCGAGTCGGGTCAAATTAACCTGGGTCAGCTCGTACCGTTCGGAGCACTACTAATGATATTAGATAGAAATATTTATTAATAAGGAGCTAAGAAAATCGCAAAAAGTTTTCCTGCTCTCTCATATATTGAATAATAAATTTGCCTAATTTGATAAAATTTTTATAATTACTTAAATTTACTAAATATTGTATATAAAATCTTGCCTAAAGCCCTAAACCCTTAAAAAATAAATAGTTACTAGTAAATAGCATGAAATTGCCATTTATATCAAAACCCATTGGAATCTTATTAAACCAGTGAACTTTGTGATGCTTATTTGTATTATTTTACGAAATATATTTTTATTTTCAAAGTACAAATTTTTTTTATTCGATTGGCATAAGATGATCATGTAATAGGGGTTATTGAATAAATGTTACTTTTTTTATAAATCATTAATTTGTCTCTGTAGACTATTTGCCATGGTTTTTGTGTTTAAAATAACGAATAAAGTTCCTGAATTTCCTTTTTTTTACTAGTAATAATCGGCCCACATTGCATCGCACATCATAAGCTATTCCTTTTATGATTAATAACTTGTTCAATGTTTCAGACTTTCAGCCCATTTTATAACATGGATAATTAACCAAATTGACCGGTTAATTAACCAGTTTTCGAAAATTTCTATAACATACAAATAATTTCCTTTTTTTTACTAGTAGAAGTTGAATAAACTATATAAATCACTCGTCCCTTCGTAACTTTTTATCTCTTATTATGTTTCTTTTTACTTTTCACTAGACTAAAAATAATTTTTTTTCTAAACAATAAACCAATACCAAATGGTAAGAAAAAAAGGACCTGTTTGGGAACATTTTCAAATAATTGGTAATAATGACAACCCACATCCTCACGTACAATGTAAACACTGCTCTAAGGACTTTCAACGAGCTGTTCCCAAAAGAATGAAAGCCCATCTTAACAAAAAGTGCCCAAATGCACCGAATAATAATGCAAAATCACAAACTAAACAAAAAAATACTGCATCTAAAATTGATAATATTAAACACATAAACGAAGAAGAAATAAAGTCTCTTGGTTTATTACTAGCTAAAGTATTAGCTTCATCCTTTAAGTAGTTAACTAGAGAAGAAACAAAAATGCAAATAGATGATAACAAACAATTACTTTATCCAAGCGATATACGTCATCTTGGTTATTGTTACCAGCGTGGAATAAGAACTGAAAAAAATGAAAAAAAAGCATTTGAATTATACAAAGAAGCAGCTAAAGGAGGAAATATTACTGCAATAAATGATCTTGCAAATTGTTATAAACATGGAATAGGAACTGAAAAAAATAAAATTAAAGCATTTGAATTATATAAAGAAGCAGCTGAAAAAGGAAATATTAATGCAATAAATTATCTTGGATATTGCTATCAAAATGGAATAGGAACTGAAAAAGATGAAATTAGAGCATTTGAATTATATAAAGAAGCAGCTGAAAAAGG